>BPLS01029978.1:436439-501696 GCA_019656275.1 Rhododendron kiyosumense | reverse complement strand
ATATTGCGTACCTTTTACCTCTAGGCTTACCTCGTATTTATAGGCTCACGGATGCTTGCAGTCCAAGCATCCCTGTGGCCCTAGGATTCCTACCTCGTATAGGAAACCTAGTATCTTCTGGATTCTCATTCCCTTATCTGTACGAAAGCTCAACCTTTATGGGACTCTTTCCCATAATTATCCGAACATTCCAGTCACGTTGGGTCTCTTGCTTCGATCCTATATGCTCGGGACCCTATCCTTCTACGGAATATTACCATTCTGGAGTATTCTTGCCACGTCACGACTTAAGGCAACTTTTCCCACTGTTCGGCTTACTCTTTGCCGAACAGTCCTACTGGACCAATGACCCCACATGTAACTGGTCCATGAGGTTATGTTTGGTCAAATGACTTCACATGTCTTTTGACTTTATCAGCCGAACAGACGATCTGGACCAATAACTTCTCATGTTATTGGTCCACGTAGCCGTTCATCGCACTGCCCGGCAATAAGCTTATCATGTCTGCCACGTGTCCCTAACACATCACGTGTTCGGCGACTAATCTTACCTGTTCGGGAATACCTCCCTACAATTGCTCCCCAGCCTTACCCGTTTGCCACTGTTCGGGGGCAATGGGTGGGGCTTTTTCGGAAACAACAGCTCTGGACCATATACGTCCAGCCCCGGGCAGTCATCACATCTGATACCCTTTGATATTCTTGGCGGCTTGGTCATTATACCATCTCGGGGTAATAACTCCACGTGGCGTATCTCGTACGCCTTGCATTTAATTTTGAACTGACGTTTTTCAAACGTCGTTTAGCGTAATCTCCGCTTTCCGTTACTTTAACTTGTAACGGCGTGGAGAGAGACGTTTCGTCTCCGTCTCCAGCCCTTAAACCTCTGAAAAGGGGCTCATTTGGGTTTTAACAAATTCAAACCCTTCTGTCGTCTCTTTCTGCTCGAGCGACTCGAATCGCCATCGCCGCCGTCTGTGACCTCAGACACCGCCGTAGTTCTCCTCGTAAGGTTCTTCGTTCCTTCTCATTCATCTGTTTTAGGGATTTATTCGTACCCCCTTTATTCGTTTCATAGTCCTCTCCATATTTCAAATGGCGAATGAGGGCAATAGTGGCCCTAAAGCGGGGAAGTTTAGGAAACTCTGCGAAACTCCGTCAGCCATGGCGGCTTTTAGGATAAAGTACGATGTTCTTGACAATGTGGGGCTTGAACTTGCCCCTCTAGATGCAGACAGGGACGGGGGTACATGGGATAGGATGTGCATCCCTATAGCAGCCATTGTCGAGGGAGGGGTTAGATTTCCCCTCCACCCCCTGCTTCGCCATGTCCTGAACTGGTATTGACTCACACCAATGCAAGTCTCTAATAATTTCTTTAGATTAGTAATGGGGGTAGCAGCTCTGAACAGAATATTGGGGACCCAATTAGGTATTTGGGATATCCAGTGGTGGTATAGCATCGTGCTAAACACCGACTATAATACCTTCTACCTGAAAGTTAGGAAAGCAGAGAAACGTCTCGTGCTCAATCTACCAGACTCTGCTCGCGATCACGAGATCGACTTTCTCTACGTCACTGGAGCATTCGAGCCAGTAGGCGAAGACGGCCAAGTGGTTGGCTTCCACTGCCCCCACATATGGGGCTACCCACGTATGCTCCTTTTTCCATTTGTCTTTGTAGTTTTCGTCTAACTCTCTGTTATAGTTTCTAACCTTTATCGTGCTCTCTGCCGTGCAGCTAGTAACGCAAACAAACGTCCGAGAGCTGAACCCAGCTACGTCCGAACAGCAGAGATAAATAGGATCCTGAAATACAAAGGGGAACCAGGATCTCAAGACTATGGTCGGGGTCGTGACGCCCACGTGCTTCTAGGCTACGACCCCGCTTACAAAGGTTTCATAGACAGGAGGTTAGCTAACCCGAGCACCAGCGGCGCCTCCACTTCAACAGCTCCCCAACCTCAAAGTTCAAGTTTGCAGGCCGAGGTCACACTTGCCGGACAGCCAAGCGAAGTGACCATACCTGTAGGCGTTCCCGCTACTCGTGTGGTGCTTAGGAGGTCAAGGAGAAGACAGAACAGGTCCGGGTAGGTGACCGAGCAACCTGTTCCGCTTGGTTCTACGAGTCAGTCGTCTTCGTCCGGCTACTCCCGATCTCCCCCGGATTTAGGTACGATGGCGCGAGAGCCTCTCAACCTCAGTTCCCTTCTTTCTGTCTCCACAAGGGGACGTGGTGCTGCCCATAGAGTGGCATCCACAGGTGCTCCCCCCCCACCCTCTCGCTGCACTAGAGGGGGGACATCCACACGGAGAAGCGAAAGGGACAGCTCTCTGGAAGATGAGGACGCTCGAGGGGACAAATGCCCTAGGGCTGAAGACCCGTCCGCTTCCGATGTGCCAGCTGACACAGTCGTCAGCCAACCCCAATCGCCTCCTCTCCAAGTGCTTCCCCAAACATGGGCTCCTACTCTTATGAGAGGCGATCGGCCCATTCACGTTGGGGACAGCACCAGTTCTTCCGAGACGGCATTGGCTCTAGCACAGGCATTGTCTCTGCCTGTGGACATGCAGAAGGAAGCTGCATCGCCCGCTGATAGGCTCGTGTCCACTGGTCTCGTCAGTGGGATTAAGGTAAACAAACTTCCTTTCATAGCAAGAGGCTTTATTTAGACATTTTCTTAACAAAATGTCTGATGTTTGCGCAGTTCATTCAAAAGATGATGACTTTGGGGCAGAAGTTCCAGGCTTCTGAGGCTGAAAGGGTCAAGCTGCTGAGCGATAACACAAGGCTGCTCCGAACAGTCACCAGGCTTGAGCGAGAGAGAGACAATGCCAAAGCAGATTACGCTGAGGCCAGAGGCAGCCTAGAGACTGCTGAGGACAACCTCAAGCAAGCTTTGGCTGGGATCGACAATACCAAAAAAGCAGCCTTCGACGCTGGATATGAGAAGGGCTTCGATGCAACTACAGCCAGCTACGTCGAACAGATGCCGGGCATCCAAGATCAGATCTGGGCAGCAAGCTGGGAGGCCTGCTTGACCAAGGTTGGTGTCGCTGAGGATTCTCCCCTCTGGGAAGACAATGAACTGCCAAGCCGTCGTGCTCAAATTGCAGATGAACCCCAGGGAGATCCTGAAGATGATATCGATCAACAGATCGAGAATTTTGCTGGAGCTGAAGAAGTCCCTACTGAGGTGCTGAGGTCTGCCCCTATAAAGTCGCCTGTCCGGGGATCAAACGTCGACCTCATAGCTGAAGAAGGGAATGTTGGTGGCGATGAAGTTCCAAGAGAGGCTGGAACAGAAGAAGCTGAGCAATCAACTCCTGAGGTCCAAGAACTAGACTGAATAAACCTTGAAACTTTTTGCAGGTCCTGAGTGACCGTAGTTTGATCCAGCCCTGCGTGGCATCAAATCATCTTTTCTTGTTTTATTTTTTGTTTGTGGTGAAACAAGTACTTGGCCCTTCGTGGCGTAATTTTGGATTTTATCTGTTTGCTCGGCCATTCGTGGTCACTTCCGTCTTTTAGATATTTCATATCTGTTTGTGTTTCCTTGTGCTTTTCGCCACAAGTGTTTTGCCATGACTGCATCTATTCGTATGTATTTGAGTCTCCTGTTTTGTCCAGGCTTTTCATACTTGGATTTTACTAAGTATTTGACATGTCTCAAGTATTTCGTACTTGAGGTATCTCATACCAGGTTTTGATCAAAATCCTTTGAAATTTAAATCGAATGTAATTACTACAGTTTAACTGTAAGTTTCTCGGACTTATAGTATCTCATACTCTTTAGCACAATCATTTACTCGAATGATTGTACCCGAACAGCTGCATATGTTTCGTATGCATCCCAAGTGTTTCCATACTTGGGATAAGTTTCTCATACTTAGATTTCACTAAGTATTCGACATGTCTCGATATGCCTTACAGAACCAGGTATTTCGTACTTGATCACTTTGCATGTTTACGTATGCAAGCCTCAGAGTATATTCGTACGTAGGCATGTTATAAGTATTTCGTACTTACAGGTATCTCATACCAGATGTTTCTCAAATTCTTTTAATATAAAGGTTAATCATAAGTGTCTCGGACTTATAGTATCTCATACCTTTTAGCACTATCACTTACTCAAATAATAGTGTCCGAACAGCTTGTATGCAGCCCAAGTTTTTTTTTTTTTTTATACTCTAGCGCATTTCTCAAGCTATCAAGCATGTATATATTTGTATATGGCGTTCATGCCAATCCCATGCTCCCCAATATGAATAAGGAAAAGAAAATCAGTATTCATATTTTATATCTAAAAACAAATATCTCAAAAAGCTAGATATATACTATGAGGAAAAGAATGTCTTTATTCATAGACAGAACTTAAGGGGGCGTTATTCGTACCCCTTACAACTAAAACAGAATAAGAAACACAAGGGAATTGTATTCGTAATTCCCACACGATCACGTAGTGAAATAAAACTAAATTCTTTTAAACAAAGAATTTTCTCAGATTATGAACATTCCATGGCCTCGGAATTGGGACGCCATCCAGATCAGCCAATCTGTAGGCCCCAATGCCCACAATCTCTGTCACCCGATACGGGCCTTCCCAATTGGCTCCTAGCTTGCCTTCGTTGGCTACCTTGGTGTTGCCGAGCACCTTCCGTAGTACAAGGTCCCCAACACCAAATTCTCGTGAGTGAACATGCTTATTGTAGCTCTTCATCAGCTGTTCCTGGTACGAGGCCAAATGGACTAGGGCCCTTTCTCTCCTCTCCTCGGCGAGGTCAAGCTCAATTTCAAGGGCTCTGTCATTGCCCCCACTTTCAACCAACACAGTTCTGTTGGTTGGAAGTCCAACTTCTAGAGGTATAACTGCCTCTGTACCGTACGCCAACGAATAGGGGGTCTCTCCCGTAGACCTCCTCGGTGTTGTCCTATGAGCCCATAAAACAAGGGGCAATTCATCGGGCCATTTCCCTTTGGCCTTATCCAACCTCTTCTTGATCCCATCAAGAATGGTTTTGTTAGACGCTTCTGCCTGCCCATTACTTTGAGGGTAGGCTGGAGTTGAATAATAATTTCGAATTCCATATTGGGCACAAAACGCCTTGAATTTCTTTTGAAATTGGGACCCGTTATCTGTGATCAAAGAATAAGGAACCCCAAATCGAGTAATAATACTCTTCCACACGAACTTCTCAACCATGGGTTCGGTGATTTTGGCCAGTGGTTTAGCCTCAATCCATTTGGTGAAGTAATCTGTCGCAACCAAAAGGAATTTTCGGTTCCCAGTTGCTTTGTGCAGTGGACCCACGATGTCCATTCCCCATTGAGCAAACGGCCAAGGGCTTGTCAAAGGCACCAAATCCTCCGCAGGTGTTCGAATCATTGGTGAGAATTTCTGACATTTCTCACAAATTTTAACATATGTCTTTGCATCCTCCTGCATATGTGGCCACCAGTAGCCTTGGGTAATTGCTCGGTGGGTAATGGATCTTCCCCCAGCATGACTTCCACATGTTCCTTCATGTATTTCATGAAGAAATTTCTGAACCATCTCGGGGTGCACGCACAACAAATATGGGCCTGTGAAGGACTTTCTGTAGAGCTTCCCTTCTGGGGACAG
Source organism: Rhododendron kiyosumense (assembly GCA_019656275.1). Classification (NCBI taxonomy): domain Eukaryota; kingdom Viridiplantae; phylum Streptophyta; class Magnoliopsida; order Ericales; family Ericaceae; genus Rhododendron; species Rhododendron kiyosumense. Next base: position 496,072 of record BPLS01029978.1, on the reverse strand, counting down.
CCAAAACCTTACAGACTTGGTTTTGACCTTATGCGCCTCTTTCTTGTCTGCGGGGAGTATTTCATCTCGTAAAAACTCCACAATTGGGTCCATCCAACTTGGACCCTGGTTCACTTCCAAAACTAACTCCACACTTCTACCAATGCTCGGCTCATTCAGATACTCAACTGCAACTCTTCGCTTGAGCTCAGTTGGGACTGCTGCAGCCAGCCATGCCAATGAATCGGCATGTGCATTCTGTCCGGAGCTTATTTGTTCAATGTGGACCCTCTCGAAGGTGTCGAGCAAATCTTTGGCAGCTTCCATGTATGCCGCCATTTTTTCATTCCGGGCCTGATACTCGCCGGACAGCTGATTTACCACAAGCTGCGAGTCACAATGCACCCTACCTCTTTTTGCCTTCAGAGTCTTCGCACTTCTTAACCCAGCTAGGAGTGCCTCGTACTCCGCCACGTTATTCGACGCGCTGAATCCCAGCCGAACAGACAGTTCTATCATAATTCCTCTAGGAGGAAAAAGAACAACACCAATTCCTGAACCAGTATTACAAGATGATCCATCGACGAATAAATTCCATTCCGTGCCATCCTGTTCGGCTAAGAGCTTGTCCCTCGTGGACAACATTCTACTCTCCTGTCCTTTTTTCGTAGGAGGCAGGGGAGCTACTGTGGGAGAAAACTCCGCCACAAAATCAGCCAGCACTTGGCCTTTGATCGCTGTTCGTGGTTGATAATCAATATCATACTGACTCAACTCGACGGACCACGTCGAGATTCTTCCAGAAAAATCTGCCTTTCGTAGCAGTGATTTCAGTGGAAACTCAGTGTACACCACAACCCTATGACTCTGGAAGTAGTGTGGCAGCTTTCTCGTTGCTGTCCTAAGTGCCAGGACAAGTTTTTCTATAGGCAGATATCTCGTTTCTGCATCTAGCAATGTCTTGCTAACATAGTAAATTGGGATTTGCTCAACTCTCAAATCCCTTAACAGGACTGCACTTACAGCATGCTCAGAAACAGCTAGGTATAAAATTAAGGACTCACCTGGCTGTGGGGTTGACAGAAGTGGTGGCTCAGCCAGATACTTCTTCAGGTCCTGGAAAGCTTGCTCACATTCTGCTCCCCATTCAAATCCTTCCCTTTTTTTCAACAACTGAAAGAAGGGCCTACACTTGTCGCTTGATCTGCTGATAAATCTATTGAGGGCTGCAGCCATCCCAGTTAGTCTTTGAACCTCCTTCGTGGTTTTGGGACTTTGCAACTTCTGCAAGGCCGCAATCTGGTCTGGGTTAGCCTCAATTCCCCTCATAGTCACCAAGTGCCCTAGGAATTTTCCAGAACCAACCCCAAACGCACATTTCGAGGCGTTGAGTTTCAATTTGTATTTCCTCAAGATCTCAAAGACTTCTCTTAAGTCTGTGATATGCCCTCGCTTGTCTCGGCTTTTCACCACCATATCGTCTATGTAAACCTCCATAGTTTTCCCGAGCAGCTCCCTAAACATGAAAGTTGCAAGCCTTTGGTACGTCGCCCCTGCATTTCTCAGCCCAAACGGCATGACACTATAGCAGTACAAACCCCGTGGGGTGATGAAAGACGTCTTCTCCTGATCGGGCCCATACATAGCAATTTGATGGTATCCTCGATAAGCATCAAGAAAACTCATTCGCTCATAGCCAGCTGTTGCGTCAACCAACTGGTCTATCCTTGGGAGGGGAAAACTATCTTTGGGGCAAGCCTTGTTCAAGTCTGTGAAGTCCACACAGACACGCCACTTTCCGTTCTTCTTCTTCACGACTACGGTGTTGGATAGCCACTCAGGATAGTGAACCTCGCGTATTGCTTTTGCCTCAAGCAACCGATTAACCTCTTTGACAACAGCATCCACGTGCTGTATGGCAGCCCTACGCTTCTTCTGAATAACTGGTTTATGCTGAGCGTCAACATTCAGATGGTGACAGATTATGTCAGCATCTACACCAGGCATCTCTTCTGGTACCCATGCAAACACATCAACATATTCCTTCAGAAACTGTATTGATTCGGTCTTTTCCTCTGCAGGTAGTGATTCCCCAATCAAAAAATATCTTTCAGGATCAGCCTCGTTGATCTGAATCTTCTCCAAACCCTCGATCACCTTATCAGCCGGGCTTCTTCCGACATCCTCGATAGTCGGTTGATCTGGCACTTCCAGTGTATGAACATGATGGGCCTTTGGGGCCTTCTTAATGATGGAGATCAAACACTGTTGGGCCGCTTTTTGGTTACCCCTGATTGATTCGATCCCATTGGATCCTGGGAATTTCACCATCTGGTGGTAAGTCGAGGAAACTGCCCTTATCTTGTGTAACCAAGTTCTTCCTATAATCGCGTTATAAGAAGAGGGGACGTCTACCACCAGGAAATCCGTCCTTAAAACAACTGAACCTGCCCGAACAGGCAGGGTCACCTTTCCAAGGGGCCACAGTGCCCCTGCACCAAACCCAATCAATGGTGTCGTGGACTGTTCCAAATCTGTCTGGGCCAGTCCAAGCTTCTTGAACGCATCGTAGTACATCACCTCTGTACAACTTCCTGAATCCACTAGGATCCTTTCAATGTCATACTCCCCAACTCGTAGGGTTATGACCAGAGCATCGTTATGAGGTATCTGGACCTCTCCCAAATCATCATCCGTGAAGGCTATGCTCTCACTGCATACATCACTCTCTCGCCCTCTTTTATTGCCCAATCGCATCACGTGCTGATCGTGCTTAAATTGCCTTTGCAACAGTCTAACCTCATTTCTCGTATAAGGTGCAGCCAACCCATGTATCATATGGATTACTCCCTTAGGATTCTGCTCGTAATCCAATTCCATGGCCTTCTCCTTTTCCTTGGGATCCTCCTGGATAAATTCCTTGAGATAGCCCCGAGAGACCAAATCATCGAGTTGTTTCTTGTACATCTCGCAATCTTCAGTCATGTGGCCCCAAGCCTTGTGGTAGCTGCAGTGCTGATTCGTAGCACGTCTAGCGTCTTTATCTCCGCCAAGGCTCGGAGGCCACTTGAAATATGGCTGATTCTTTATTCGATAAAGAATCCTGTAAATTGGCTCCTTCCAAACAGTGGTGATAGAAAAGAAGGACTTGGGGTCAGGGGCTTGCTTTTCCTTATACGGATCCTTCTTAGCCTGCCCGTACTCCTTGCGCTCCTTGTATGTTTTGGGCTCAGGTTTGTCCACCTTTTTTGCTGGCGTCTTTGGCTGTTCGGCAGCAATCCTGCCGTCCTCGCGGAGTATGTCATCGTCCATTCTGGCGTGCTGCTCTATTCGCTCCATCAGTTTGGCCAACGTAGCCACCGGATGTTTATTCAATGAGCGACGCAGTTCTCCACGAACAGGCAAACCAGTTTTGAAGGTTGCTATGGCATATTCCTCACTGCAACTTTCAATCTCGTTGAAAGTTTCCCAGTACTTCTTTGCATAGTCTCTGATCGGCTCATTTTCCACCTGTTTCATGGTGGACAGACACTCAAAAGTCTTTGGGGCCTTTCTACTTGTCAAGAACCGAGCGGTGAATTCCTCGGCTAACTGCCTCCATCCTCTTATGGATCGTGGTGCCAGTTTATGAAACCAGCTCAGGGCCACTTTGCCAAGACTCGACGGGAACATTTTGCACAGAATGGCATCATCACCATCGTGCATGAACATGGCCTGTTGGTAATGCTGTATGTGAGACACAGGGTCCGTGTTTGTCTCGTAAAGCACGAACGCCCCGTGCTTCACTCTGCTCGGCAACCTGGCCTCCTGCAGCCTCCTTGCAAACGGGGAGGCTGCGATGTTACTCAGGGCTTTACGTGCCGCTTCCCGTGCAGACACTGTCCCTTCCTCCTTTTCAATCGGCTTGTGAGCCGTGGCTTTGGCCCAGTCAGCATCAGGTCTCTCGTACCTGTCACGGTGATGTTTCCTCGTCTTTTCCTCAGATGAGGAACTTCGTTCTCTGCTCCTTCTTCTTCGAGAAGAAGCCCTACGCCTTTCTAATACACGGTCTATACTTCTGCTTCTCCTTCTTTGTGGGGAAGCTTCACCCCGTCTCGTGGTGGGACTATTGCTCCTGCTCCTTCTTCCTCGTGAATGGGGATCTTTATGGACTAACAGAGCCCTCCTATCTTCTCCGGAATTCCTTCGTGAAAGTCCGGAGTCCTCCGGGTGATCTCGTATCCGCTGCAACTCGCGTATCTCGTACTCTCGTCTCTTGATCAAACGAGCGTACTCCTCAATTTCTTTCCTCTTTAGGTCGAGGATATCCTCGCTGTTATGGACACTTTTTGAACGGTCCACCGATGCTTCTCTTCGGTAGGATTTGCTCCTTCTTGTGGAGCCAGTAGCTGCTTTGTCCTCTCTTCCAGCAGGCTTTCTCGGAGCTCCTGGTGGAGATTTATCCCCTCCACTAGTTAACTGGTTCTTTGGATCGAACGGCGTGGTTGGATCTTCTTCCATCATGGTTACGTTTTCACGAACTTGTTTGTTTCCCACAGACGGCGCCAATTGTAGGGGGATGAAAACAATTAGTGTTCTGAACAACACCAATTGGCAGCGGCTACACGTGCCTCTACACCGGAACCCTAATTCTTCGTCGGAACCTTAATCTGCAAAACAGACAAGGGGTGAGCGCACCTTTGCCTCTCGTGGCAAAGGCCCTCCGATGCTTAAGTTAGTATCACGTACTGGTCTAAACCCTAATTATCAGTAGGAAAGCAATAAGAGATGGCCATATATTGCGTACCTTTTACCTCTAGGCTTACCTCGTATTTATAGGCTCACGGATGCTTGCAGTCCAAGCATCCCTGTGGCCCTAGGATTCCTACCTCGTATAGGAAACCTAGTATCTTCTGGATTCTCATTCCCTTATCTGTACGAAAGCTCAACCTTTATGGGACTCTTTCCCATAATTATCCGAACATTCCAGTCACGTTGGGTCTCTTGCTTCGATCCTATATGCTCGGGACCCTATCCTTCTACGGAATATTACCATTCTGGAGTATTCTTGCCACGTCACGACTTAAGGCAACTTTTCCCACTGTTCGGCTTACTCTTTGCCGAACAGTCCTACTGGACCAATGACCCCACATGTAACTGGTCCATGAGGTTATGTTTGGTCAAATGACTTCACATGTCTTTTGACTTTATCAGCCGAACAGACGATCTGGACCAATAACTTCTCATGTTATTGGTCCACGTTGCCGTTCATCGCACTGCCCTGCAATAAGCTTATCATGTCTGCCACGTGTCCCTAACACATCACGTGTTCGGCGACTAATCTTACCTGTTCGGGAATACCTCCCTACAGAGGGATTGAAAGTCCGAACGACCAAAGAGGTCGTGGTGACTTTGAGGGAATTTTGTCCGAGGGTGTTACCCAAGAGAAGACATAATCCCTGAAGCCAATATAAAATGGTCCGAACGATGCCAAACCGAGTGGAAAAATAAATAATAGAAATAAAAAGCACAAGTAATGCTTAATAAAGGGAGATCCTCATTGATACTTGAGTGGAACTGTCATTACATAGGCGAGTTGCCCCTCAAACCACATTGTTTAAATAATAAAAGCTTTCAAAAAAGAAGTTGATGTGTCTGGCACCGAAGCGCGGCTAGCCATAGAACTTCTTCAAGTTGTTGCCATTCTAGGTCTTAGTGATAGGAGAATCATCCAACTTCTCCAGTTTGTAATTTCCCGAACCGAGGTACTTGAGGACTCGGTAGGGGCCCTCCCAATTGGGCATTAGCTTCCTTTTCTTGGACTTCTCCACCACTTTTTTCCAGACAAGGTCGTCGGGCTTGAACGACCTAAGGTGGATGCTACAGTTGTAGCCATTGGGAACCTCCTGTTGGTACGATGCCAGCCTAATCCTTGCATTTTCACGTTCCTCCTCGGCTAGGTCGAGGTCCAAAGCAATGTTGTCGTTATTCACCGACTTATCAAAATTTTTAGTATGCATTGTTGGGAGCCCGAGTTGGAGGGGAATGACAGCCTCCATTCCAAATGCCAAAGAGAAGGGAGTGTGACCTGTGGATTGCCAAGTTGTAGTACGTAGCCCTAAAGCACCCTAGGTAGCTCCTTGACCCATTTGCCTCGGCATGACTCGAGTCGGCGCTTTAGCCCGGATGAAATTGCATTGTTTGCAGCCTCGGTCTACCCGTTGCCATGGGGGTAAGTCGGAGTGGATGTGTCCCATTTGATGTCGTACTTGTCCAACAAGGACCGATATTTCTGCTCAGTAAACTGTCGCTCGTTGTCCATGATGATGACTAAGGGAACGCCGAAGGGAGAAATGATATTTCGCCAAACGAAACGAATGACGTCTGTTTCTTCAATAGTGACCATGGGCTCAGCTTCGACCCATTTTGAGAAATAGTCGGTCGCGGTGAAGAGGAACTTGAACCCGCTGGGAATGACGAGGAGCTTGCTGACGATATCCATGCCCCACTGAGAGAAAGGCCAAGGGTTAGTGAGGGGGTTAAGATCCTGAGCTGGCTGGTGGATAATGGGAGCAAACATTTGTCATTTCCTATAACGCTTGACAAACTTTTCAGAATCCTTCTTCATTGTTGGCCACCAGTACCCCTGGAAGATGGCTCGGTGAGCAAAGGACCGTCCACCGGAGTGACAATCACCGTCATCGGCAGGAGCTCTTCGATGATGCCTGATACTCGGTGGGGGTGTGCAACCAGTAGGTACGGACCAGTGAACGATCTTCGGTAAAGCTTACCATTCAGATTGAACCAAAAGAGAGTGGCTTTATTGCGGAGTCGGTGAGCATCCTTCTTGTCAGTGGGGAGGATATCGTCTCATAGGTAACCAATGATCTCGTCCATCCAACTCAGGCCGAGCTCTCTATGTTAAGAACCTCTTGGCTTAATACTTCAAGTTCGAAACTGGGCTTATCAATGGAGCTCAAGGAGATAGAACGACGCCCTGAAGAGGAGCAAGCCGAAACGAGTCAGGCTAGTGCGTTGGAATGGGCATTCTGTTCCCTGGAGATATATTCAACTCGAATAGCTTTGAAATTTTTGATGAGCCGAACGACAGAGCTAAGGTAAGTATGCATTCGGTCATCTTGTGCTTCATATTCCTCCGAACGTTGGTTAACCACTATTTCGGAATCACTGTAAACCATAAGTTATTCGATGCCCAGAGCTTCGGCGGTTTTGAGTCCGAAAATCAATGCTTCGTACTCAGCCTCGTTGTTGGAGGCTGGAAAGTTGATAGAGAGGGAGCTTTCGTGTAAGACGCCGGAAAGGGAGAGGAGGACAATTCCGGCTCCTACGCCTCGGCTATTGGAGGCGCCATCGACATACATCTTCCATACATCTCCGTGGAAAAGCTTTTAGGCAGTGCTAGGGTTCAGTTGGAGCACTGCTTCGGTGCTTGGAGATAGGACCGAAGCAGAAGATTCGGCCGGAGTCAGTTCGGCGATGAAGTCGACGAGGACCTAGGCTTTGATTGATGTCCGAGGTTAGAAGTGGATCTCGTAGTTTGCAAGCTCGACAGCCCATTGAGAAATTCAGTTAGAAAGGTCTGCCTTCTGGAGGAGAGACTTAAGAGGGTATTCGGTGAGGACGATTATGCGGTGTGACTAGAAGTAGGGAGTGAGCTTCCTGGATCCTGAGAAGAGGGCGAGAACAAGCTTTTCCAGTGGAAGATAATGTGTCTCGGCGGGGGTCATTGTCTTACTGGAGTAGTAGATGGGTTGGTGTTCCTGTCCTTCCTGTCGGACAAGCATTGAACGTATAGAGTGCGGAAAGAAGGCGAGGTATAGGAACAAGTCCTCCTTGTCCCGAGGCATGACAAGGAGCGGGGCTTCAGTTTGGTAAGTCTTTAGCTATTAGAGGGCTGGATCACAGTCTTCTGTCCAATTCAAACTTCGTTGGTTGCCCTTCAAGAGGGCAAAGAATGGTTGGCATTTGTCGGAAAAGCGACTGATGAATCGATTCAGAGCGGCGGCCATGCCTGTTAGAGGTTGAACATCCCGCTTGTTGTGGGCAGCTAAGAGTTTCTCAATGGCTAGTAGTTGAGCGGGGTTGGCTTCAATACTGCGTCAAGAGACGAGGTGACCAAGAAACTTACCAAAGCTGACACCAAAGGTGCACTTCTCGGCATTGAGGCGGAGCTTGTGCTTTTTGAGGATTTCGAAGGCTTTGGCAAGGTGGGCCAAGTGATCACCACTGGTGAGCATGCTTTTGACCACCATGTCGTCAATGTAAACCATCATGGTGTCGCCTAGGAAACGCTCAAATATCTTGGTTATCATACGTTGAAAAGTGGCCTCAGTGTTTGTCAGGTCGAAAGGCATAACGAGATATCCGAAGATTCCGTGGGGGTGATGAAGGCCGTGTTTTCGACGTCTCCTTCGCTCATGACAATCAGATGGTAGCCCCAGTAGGCGTCCATAAAAATGAGTAAGTCATGGCTGGTTGTGGCGTCGACGAGCTGGCCGATCCGCGGAAGGGGGAAGAAGTCCTTTAGGTAGGCGTCAGTGAGATTGGAGTAATCAATGCAGACCCGCCACTTGCCATTCTTCTTCTTGACCACCACAGTGTTGGCCAACCACCTGGGGTACTGTACTTCCCCGATGGCATTCGCATTTAGGAGCCGGTTCACCTCTTCAATGACAGCTTCGGATTGGACCGGGGAGGATCTTCTTGCTCTTTGCACAACTGGGCGTTTGGCTCGGTCAACGTTGAGCTCGTGGTAGATAAACGAGGGATCGACCCTGGGCATCTCATGCAGGGTCTAGGCAAGTACTTCTATGTTCTTGTTGATCAGGAAGTCAACCATCTCGTTCCGTTCGGTGTCACTAAATGAGGAACCGATAAGGAAAAAACGGGAACCGTCCTCAGTGATGGGGACGGTGACACGGTCTTCTACTACTTTCTTGTAGGCCGATTTGCCGATGTCTTCAAAAACTGGGGCCTTTGGAACCTCAATGATATTGACCCGGGAAGTCTGCTTACTGCTTCGGACCGCATTGACGTAAGTGGAGGTGATAGCCTTCAGCTCTATAGAGCCAGGTGCGCCCGACAATTGCATTGTAAGGGCCAAGAACATTGACCACCATAAACTTCATGTCAAGGACCACTGATCCGGCATGGACGGGAAGAGTGATCATGCTGAGGGGCCATACCGGGGCCCCGCTAAACCCGATGAGGGGAACTTTAGAGGGTTGGAGGTCTGTGTCTGAGAGCTTCAAATCCTTGAACAAAGAACAGTACATGACCTCGGTCGAGCTGCCTTGGTCCACAAAGACGCGCCAGACAATAAAGGTTCTGATGCGAAACGTAACTACGAGGGTATCATTATGCAAGAGCTGGACATGGTCAAGGACTTTCTCGGTAAAGGTGACGGTCCATTTGGAGCCATCGTCAGTTCTGGGGCACTTTGGCTCGGGACCGACTAACATGACCTGTTTGGAAGAAGATGCGTCGTTGAGTTCGTCACGGATGATACAAGCGGCTTCGGGATTGAGAGGGCCATGAAGATAACATGGGTCATTTGGACTTCTTCTTTAGTATTGTTTTCGGCACACTGTACCTGAGCCCTGGTCTTCTTGTGATCAATGAGGTTACCAAGATGGCCTCTTGCGACAAGCTGCTCCAAGTAGGCCTTAAAGGGCTTGCAGGCAGTGGTAAAATGACCTTACTCGTTATGGTAACTGCATCGGACGATACGGTTCTTGATTTTTCCGTTCTTGGTGTCGAGTTTTTGGTTCAGGAAAGAGAAGAAAGGCTGATCCTTCACTTGATCGATAATTCGATATATAGATAAGAATGGTAAAGACGGTTTTCTCGCCGTTGAAGTCGCTTGGCTTCGGTCCCTTCCTCGGGGATTGCTTGATGTTGTTGACCTATTTTTTAGGGGTTAAAACAAGTATGGGAGTCGGAGAAGCCGCCAAGGCAGAGGCTATCTTTGAGCTCATGGGCTTCCCGATGCCCTTCTCAGCTTTGGATTCGATGAGCTGGCACCAGCCCTCGATGCGAGTCATGAGGTCTTTCATGGAGTTGGGCTTGTGGCGGGCGAGGTCGTCATAGTCCTGCTCGTCTTGGGAAGTGAGACCGAGCTTGAATCCTCGGGCCGAGATGACATCGTCACAGCCTTCTATTTCATTAAACAACTCCCAGTAGCAACTGGTGTATTGGCTGAGCGTTTCATCATTTTGCTTACAAGGGGCGAGGAGAGAATCGATTTCCTTCTTGTGCTTGTTGCTCGTAACGAATCGAGCCATGAAGGCATCGCAAGGGAGTCAAACAAGAAGATTGACTGGGTAGGGAGCTAGTTAAACCATGTGAGGCCCAGGTTCCTGAGGCTGGCAGGGAAAACCTTGCATAAGAAGGCATCGTTCGAGGGTTCGTTCTGGAGGAACTGAGACATGACAAGTTTATATTGTACCAGATGAGTGTATGCCTCGGTCTTGCCATCATACTTGGCTAATTTGGGTTGGGTAAATCCCTTTGCGGGGGTGTCCGAGTCGATTTCTCTTGTGAAAGGAGAGGTCGTAAGTCTTTCGAGTCTGGCGTCGTGATGACGTCGGATCGAATGGTCGGGACCGTCTGGACGCTCAGTCGCATACTGCTTCTTTGGGACAAATTGGTCCAACCTTTCTGTAACGCCCCCAAAATTAGGCTACATTAAATAAGACAATTTTATTGAAATTTCAAAATAGAGTCTAGCTCTTTATTATAACATAACCCCCACAGGAGTACTTTTATTACGAAAGGAAGGGAAACTAAGGCTTCCTAACTACAGCTCCTCTTGCTTCTTCATCCTAGCCAGCTCCTCAGCTCCGAACGCCTCCAAGTGAACTGTTCATCTTGATCATCTACAAGGTCTAACACATTATACCAGCGTCGCCACCGATATAATATGTCAGGGTCACCAAAAAGGCAACACTGTGAGCTACAACACTCAATAGGAAATTCTTACCCACCAACCTTACAACTAACAATCACGTATTCAAATTCGTTAATCATCTATCGTTGGTGTCCAAGGTTTCAGAGTTTCTCTTATGCGACTCATCGTAGACCGTGTCTCCATTTTCCACTTACAAAACAACCTTTCAAAAATCATCAGTTTAACACACACATTTGCATTGGCTCCGTACCACGGATAAGCAAGCCTTTCAAAATCTTTAGCATTGGTTCCGGACCGTGGATAACCAAGCCATACACACCCAACCTCAGTTCCGCAGTTCCGGGTTCCTGAGTATCCTCACAATGGTTCCGCCGCACCGGGTTCCCATTGGCACACATTGCATTGGCTCCGTACCGCGGATAACCAAGCCATACCTCACCATGGTTCCGCTGCTCCGAGTTCCCATGGGAACGCACAATGGTTCCGCCGCTCCGGGTTCCCATTGGCACACATCCTCACAATGGTTCCGCTGCTCCGGTTTCCCATTGGAACGCACAATGGTTCCGCCGCTTCGGGTTCCCATTGGCACACACCCTCACAATGGTTCCTCTGCTCCGGTTTCCCATTGGAACACAAATACACCTCACACAATGGGAAAGTCCGGCCACATTGCCGTTTCCAAAACATTTTATCCTTTTCAGACACACCCTAGATGTCATGTTTCTACCTTTCTCGATTCTCTTGTCTCGATTTCATACAAAAGACTCCGTGGTAGGACAAAGTAAGTATGAAACATTCTAACAAGGTCATCCAACTCTATAATATATCACAAGTAAACTCAAGCAATCTATGCATGCTCATAACCGTCGTAAAGATTAAAATACAAATACTTGATATGGAAAGTAAATAAAGATAACTTACTTTGAAATGGATGATAACGTGATCTTACATATACATAGGGATAGGGTAAGAGTATCCTACCTTGATCCGAAACTAGTCGGGGCCAAATAAGCAAGTTGGAAAATCCTACGGGCGGTGAAACTTCCGAATCTAGACCGAACTTCGGACGGCAGTAACTCGGTCAATCTTTGGCCGTATATAATCTTTCTTGGGTCGAAATCGAAGCTTGAGAAAATCTCTACAACTTTCGTGAAGGAAGTTGATCCTAGAAACGACTTTAGGTAGGAGAAAAATGGGGATAAAGGAAGTGACAGTAAGCTGTCTGGAAATGGAAATCCTAGAATTTCACTGAACTTCGGATGACAATATCTTTGTCATTTCTTAACCGATTGGGGTGGTTCTTGGGTCTAACTTGAAGGTCTCGAAGTGCTCTACAACTTTTCCGAAGGAAGTTAGTTCTAAAAACTAATCTAAAGAGGAGAAAAATGAGGATTTCCGAAGGGCAGTAGGCTGCCAGGAATAGTTTCTAGAGAGAAGGAAGAGCAAATGAGAAGGTGTGTGTTCAAATGGCAAGAGAATGGCTCTATTTATAGGCCAAGGCATGCCCTCTCCCTCTCCCTCAAGGCCGGCCCCCCCTCTCTCTCTCTACCTCAACTTTTGACACTTGTCATGCCAACTAAAAAGATCAAGGCCTAACCTTAGGCTTGCATGGTTATATTGGTCCTTTGACGGTTAGGTAAAGGTAACTAGGTAGCTTTCTAGTTTAGTTTCTCCAACTGGATGGTTAAAAGCTAGTTAGGCTTGCTAAGTGGACTAAAGCGTCAAGAAATAAAATTTGGAGGGCAAAAACGTAATTACGACAAACTATAATAAAATTCAAATATTTAACGAAATTTTTACCGACCAAAAATCAGGGTCGTTACGCTTTCATGCTCCTTTCTCTTCAGGACGACGCTTGCTGACTTTTGGGGTGAGCAGTTGTGTCGATCCTTCTTGTAGCTATCTCGAGGATAGTGCTCGAGGCGCTCAGTTGCCGGGCTTTTGTCTTGCCCACTTTTGGTGTGTGAAGTGATTGGGCTCCTTACTCGTCGGTTTTTCAAGCGCTCGCAATATCCCTTTGTTTGGAGCTCTTGGAGGTCATCGCCTTTTGCAACCTTGGTACAACTGGGGGTGGGCTCGCAGTGCCCTTTCCTTATTCTGACAGAATGGGTTGAAGAGGCTGAGATGCTGCTAGGACCGAGCCTTTCGAAGGGAGATGGCTTCCCTTGGAATTTTTTGGGGCAAGGGGATCGTGTCCACTCCCTACGCCACCCATCCTTTTCAGTGTGGGCGCCATTTTTTGGTGGCTCGAGATAGTCTTTGGCCGAGATACGAGGCTGGAACTCCGTTAGGTGGCCTCCATGACTGCGAGGGGGGCTGTGCTACTTCTTCATCTGCCACAGCTCCTGGAGGAGTGGGATGGGGAGATTTACAGTAGATGTTTGATCTCGGCAAGCTCATTCAGACATGTTTGTCCTGCTCTACAATCATCGTAAGGTCGTCGATCTTCCGCTCCAGGTAGCGGATGTAGGTGTGGATTTCAGAGGACGGAACCCCATTTGGCGTTGAGGTCCCGGTTCTGACTCCAATGGACATGTGAACTTTCCCCTGGGCGTTGGCTCCGCTGAAGGCCAAGTTATGGTCCCCGAGGGGGCTGAGCCCAAGGGTGTTATCACTACAGTGGGTTTCTTCAAACTCCACCATATCTGGATTAGGAACGATGACGGGATAGAAGGAAATGAACGTTGAGAGGATCGTTAGGTCCCCATCAAAGTCACTAGTTGTAGGGGTTCAATTTGTCGGGACCTTGACTATGGTTCAAGCTAGGTTCCTTCCTTAACAGCTCCGCGCTCCTACTACTGGACCTGCAACAACTCACTAGGGCTTGAGTAGCCCAGTGACCCTCCGACGATCAAGTTAGATCTCAGGAGAGGAATTTAGGTCTAGGGTAAGGGTAGAATGGCATATAACTCCAGGTGAGTGTCTATTTTTGTTTATAGACCTAGGTTTACTTGGCCTCCAAGCTAGCGTGTAGAGGATATGCTTAGGTAACAGCCTCGGGTGACGTCATATGTGACGAGAGGGACAAAGTGGTTACGGAGCACATGACCAGATCTGATCCCAATGATTGCGGTTACCGCATAATCCTCATGGGCCCCCATTTGGCACAACCACTTCTCTTAGGCGTCTTCTGGAACATCGGAGCAGATACACTCCGTGATGTTGATAATCACTGAACCAGGCACAGAGGTCTTGTCGTCGAGCGATAAACCGAATAATATAGCGGGACCACTAACTTCTACGAAGCTGTGATCCATCCCTTCACAGGTCATCAGTTCAATCCATTTGGTCAGGTTATCGAGACGGTAACCGAGGCCACCACAATTAATATCTTCGGTCAAGCCTCTAATAGCCTTGGAATCTTGAGGGAGAATGCAGCCCTAGAGCATCCCGAACGCCGTGCCAAGGTTGGAGACGCTGTCTGCATGGTGGATTTGGCGACCGGCATAATGACGGAACTCCGAGGCCTAGGGGAGATCCCTTGGATGGACCCAGCTACCACCATTCCCCTCGCCAATCTCCTTTCCCCGCTCCCCTCCGCGCTCATCCTCCTCCTCGGTAATGTGGATCGTCTCTTTCTCCTTCCCCCTAGCTCCGTCCCCTTCCTTAAGCTGAGCCCTCTTCTCCGGGGGCCCTTTTAGGGAAACGGGGATGGCTCTTTAGCTTTTGGCACCTGGAGAACTGGAGACAAATCTTCTGTTTTAACCCTTCGGTCTCTGGCGCCTGAAGTTCAGCGCCTCCCGAGTTCCCGGCCCAGCCATCTTTTCGTTAAGTCCAGTCCGCTCGGGGGTTGTTTGGTTGACTTCTTCACGAATGATGCCCCGAGGCCCAGAGCTGCTTCCCTTCGCTTTGGGCATACCGGCTCCTTCTCCTCTTCCCCTTCCTCTGGCCCTTCTTTTCTTGCTCTCGGGACCCCTTGCTGTCTCGGTTTCTTCTTCAAATAACTGGTATAAGTTGCGACGTAACCGAGCAAATTAGGAGTGAATCAGTTAGTGAGTGGGATAGCGAAGGCTGCTTTGATGTAAGTTCAGGTTGCCCTCTCCCGAGGGTCTTACATAACCCTGTCAGCTGCAAGACGCAATCAAATGAAAGGGAAATCAGCATATTTATATCAAAAAACAAGCAAAGCATATAAGAAAGAGGCATGTACCGACCAAGAGTACCGATCCCGAACTGGACCCTTGTTGCAGTGTCAATGTTCTCCTTGAGTCTGAACATGAAATTCCTGGAGACCGAGACTTATATGCTCGTCCACTCTTTGGAGTCGGGCAGATGATTGATCAAGAATTCATCATACCCTGTCTGGCAAGAAAGGTGGTACTGGTTGTTCTCTCGGTTAATTCCCAACAAGTAAACCCCGAAGAGCTCCTATAACCCGAAGGTCAGGTTGTACTGCCTCCTCAACTTTATGATGCTCATTATGATTCCGTAAGAGTTAACTGTGAGTTGGGAGGAAGTGAGGGATGGGGTTTGGAGTACCCGACGCACAAATTGGTGCAAAGGGAATTTAACTTCGCCCTCGGTAATGGCAATTAGAGGAAAGATTAACTTTCCTAGTCGATGTGGAAGTCCGCGGGGATCGGTGTTCGGCAGCAACCGAACTTCGATGTCTGGGGGAATGCTGTAGACTCTCTTGAACTCGGCGTAGGCGCTCGGTGCACCATTGAAGTATTGATTTTTGTAAGGGCGTGGCCTGATTGGTCTCCTTTGTCCCCGGACCTCTTCGGGGGCATTTGCAAATGGCCCTGGCCCATGGCTCGAAGTACTTGGGGCTTCCATCTCCCGAGGATCGAATGCTGTAATAGGGTGC
Organism: Rhododendron kiyosumense; assembly: GCA_019656275.1. NCBI lineage: Eukaryota > Viridiplantae > Streptophyta > Magnoliopsida > Ericales > Ericaceae > Rhododendron > Rhododendron kiyosumense. The sequence goes on along the minus strand of BPLS01029978.1, from coordinate 480,374 downwards.
AAAGCTCCGAGAGGATCAGGAGGTTCAATACAGTCTACTGGGTTTCAGTAGAACGCTCGGATCAAAATCGCCTCATGGATGTCGGGAATCTCAACAGGAGAAGAATCTGAACTACTGGAATTGTCTGAAGAAAGCTCAATGACCATTCGCCCCTACCTAACAAAGAAGAGAATGTGTAAAAACCCGTTAGCTATATGCCTATGGGAAAGCAAGAGGTTCTAAGGCTCGGGACAAAATGGTCATTGCACCTCGGAGTCTTTAAGATCTTGGTCTTTATCAGAGCACTCTTCTTCAGGAAGAGGCTTGGGACATAATGGTCGTTGCACCTCGGAGTCTTTAAGATCTCGGTCTTTATCAGAGCACTCTTCTTCAGGAAGAGTCCCTAGGGGTTGTAATTATTCCTATGATCTCAAGATGAATATGGGCCTCAGGAAGAATATTGACCTCGGGAAGAATATAGGCCTTGGTAAGAGCATGAACAGAGCCGGAGGAATCCAGCGTCGCCACGCACCAGACGATAGCGGGTGGCGGCCCAGCCGCAACGCTTGTCAAAAATGATGAGAAACTTAAGGAAAACGATCTAAATGTAAAGTTTAACGTTTGGAGACCATCATACCTGAGTTTCGTGCAAAGATTTGTTGCCAAATCGCCTGAAAGCCTGATTGAAAATAAGTTGCAGTAGCGGCAAAGTTTCAACAGTAGAGAGGTAGAGAAGGTGATCACTGTCTGTCCATATTTATACTGGAGCATTCGAATGGTTGCACGGGAAACGAAGCGTCGTGCACCAAGCCATTGGATCTCTGACATGTGTCCTCATCAGATGGACAACAGGGGAGGATCTGCACCGAGGTCAGAGTGCCAGATTACTGAACCATTGGCATGATGACATGTGTCTCCGAGAAGACATTTTGTACCAATCAACTGACATTGCACGTTCCGAGACAACTGTCAATTCCTGAAACCTCGGCGATGATCGACACTTGGCTCCAAAAGCTGGGTTTAGCAGTCCGACAACTACCAAAGTGGCTTGTCGCTTCGGTAACCTAAGTGTATAGGGTTCAAGCAAGGTGATTTGAGAAGGGTAAACTCCTTAGTGCCAAGAAATGATGCTCCAGAAAGTTGAGGGGCTATTGTGGTGGCCACGGTTACCGTCTCGGTAACCTGACCAAATGGATTGAACTAATGACCTGTGAAGGGATGGATCGTAGCTTCATAGAAGTTAGTGGTCCCGTTAAATTATTCGTTTTATCGGTCAGTGACAATACCTTTGTGCCTGCTTCGGTGATTATCAATAGCATAGAGTGTATCTGCTCCGATTTTCCCGAAGACGCCTAAGAGAAGTAGTGTTGCCAGATGGGGGCCCATGAGAATTATGCGGCAACCGTAATCATTGGGATCAGATTTGGCCATGTGCTCTGTAACCACTTTGTCCCTCTTGTCATATATGACGTCACCCGAGGCGGTTACCTGAGCGTATCCTCTACCCGCTAGTTTGGAGACCAAGTAAACCTAGGTCTATAAATACAAAAGGATACTCACTTAGAGAGGTATGCCATTCTACCCTAACCCTAGACCTAAATTCCTCTCCTAAGATCTAACTTGATCGTCGGAGGGTCACTGGGCTACGTAAGCCCTAGTGACTTGTTGTAGGTCCAGTAGCAAGAGCGCAGAGTTGCGGAGGAAGGAATCTAGCCTGAACCACAGTTATGGTCCTGACAAATTGAACCCTTACAATTGGCAACTCTGCTGGGGACCTAACGATCCTCTCAGCGTTCAACTACTTCAGCTCCATTGATAAGCCCAGTTTCGAACTTGAAGTATTAAGCCAAGAGGTTCTTAACATAGGGCTCGGCCCGAGCTGGATGGACGAGATCATTGGTTACCTGTGAGACGATATCTGCCCCACCGATAAGGAGGACGCTCACTGACTCCGCAATAAAAGCCGCTCTCTTTTGGTTCAATTCGAACAGCTTTATCGAAGATCGTTCACCGGTCCGTACCTGCTGGTTGCACACCCCCACCAAGTATCGGGCATCATCGAAGAGCTCCATGCCGGTGACAGTGGCTGTCACTCCGGTGGACGGTCCCTTGGTCACAGAGCCATCTTTCACGGGTCCTGGTGGCCAACAATGAAGAAGGATTCTGAAGAATTTGTCAAGCGTTACAGGAAATGACAAATGTTTGCTCCCATTATCCACCAGCTAGCTCGGGATCTTAACCCCCTCACTAGCCCTTGGCCTTTCTCTCAGTGGGGCATGGATATCGTCAGCAAACTCCTCGTCGGTCCCAGCGGGTTCAAGTTCCTCTTCACCGCGACTAACTATTTCTCGAAATGGGTTGAAACTGAGCGCATGGTCACTATTGAAGAAACAGACGTCACTCATTTCATTTGACGACATATCATCTCTCTTTGGCGTTCCCTTAGTCATCATCATGGACAACGAGCGGCAGTTTACCGAGCAAAAATACCGCTCCTTGTTGGACAAGTACGACATCAAATGGGACACATCCACTTCGACTTACCCCCATGGCAACGGGCAGACTGAGGCTGCAAATAAGGCAATTTCATCCGAGCTAAAGCGCCGACTTGAGTCACACCGAGGCAAATGGGCCGAGGAGCTACATAGGGTGCTTTGGGGCTACCTTACTGCACCTCGGTGATCCATAGGTCGCACTCCCTTCTTCTTGGCATTTGGAATGGAGGCTGTCATTCCCCTCCAAGTTGGGCTCCCAACAATGCGTACTAAAAATTTCGATGAGTCGGTGAATAACAACAACATTGCTTCGGACCTCGACTTGGCCGAGGAGGAACGTGAAAATGCAAGGATTTGGCTCGCGTCATACCAACAGGAGGTTGCCAAGGGCTACAACCATAAAGGTAAGTCTTCAGCTACTGAAGGGCACGATCACAGTCTTCTATCCAATTGAAACTTCGTCGACTGCCCTCTTGGAGGGCAAAGAATGGCTGGCATTTGTCGGAAGAGCGACTGATGAATCTATTTAGAGCGGCAGCCATGCCTGTTAAACGCTGAACATCCCACTTGTTGTGGGGAGTTGAGAGTTTCTCAATGGCCAGTAGTTGAGAGGGGTCGGCTTCAATACCGCGTTGGGAGACGAGGTGACCAAGAAACTTACCGGAGCTGACACCGAAGGTGCACACTTCTCGGCATTGAGGCGGAGCTTGTGCTTTTTGAGGATTTCAAAGGCTTCGACAAGATGGGCCAGGTGATCATCGGCGAGCATGCTTTTGACCACCATGTCATCAATGTAAGCCCTCATGGTGTCGCCTAGTAAACGCTAAAACATCTTTGTAGGGGGATGAAAACAATTAGTGTTCTGAACAACACCAAATTGTAGCGGCTTCATGTGCCTCCACACCGGAACCCTAATTCTTCGTCGGAACCTTAATCTGCAAAACAGACAAAGGGTGAGTGCACCTTTGCCTCTCGTGGCAAAGGCCCTCCGATGCCTAAGTTAGTATCACGTACTAATAAACAACCCTAATTATCAGTAGGAAAGCAATAAGAGATGGTGAAACATTGCGTACCTTTCACCTCCAGGTTTACCTCATATTTATAGATTCGCGGATGCTTGCTGCCCAAGCATCCTTATTACCCTAGGATTCCTACCTCGTATAGGAAACCTAGTATCCTAGCGATTCTCGTTCCCTTATCTGTATAATAGCTCAACCTTTATGGGACTCATAATCCTTTTGGGACTCTTTTCCATAATTATCCAAACACCCCACTCACGTTGGGTCTCTTGCCTCGATCCTATATACTCGGGATCTTATCCTTTTATGGAATATTACCATTTCGGAGTATTGTTGTCACGTCACTACTCAGGGCAACTTCTTCTACTGTTCGGCTTTCTCCTTGCCGAACAGTCCTCCTGGACCAATGATATCACAGTCAACTGGTCCATGTCATTATACCTGGACAGATGACTTCACATGTCTCTTGTCCTTATCAGCCGAACAGACTGTCTGGACCAATGACTTCACGAGTCACTGGTCCACATCGCTGCTCATCGCACTGCCCGGCGATGGACTTATCATGCCTGCCACGTGTCCCTAACACATCACGTGTTCGGCAACTAATCTTATCTGTTTGGGAATACCTCCCTACAATTGCTCCCCAGCTTTATCCGCTTGCCACTGTTCGAGGGCAATGGGTGAAGCTTTTTTGAAACAACGATCTTGGACCACACTTGTTAGCCCCGGGCAGCCATTCCATTAATACCCCTTAAGGCGCTTGGCGGCTTTGTGATTATACTGTCTCGGGGTAATAATTCCACGTGGCGTGTTTTGTACGCTCCGTATTAAATTTGAACTGACGTTTCCTCCAAACGTCGTTAGCGTTTTTTCCGCTTTCCGTTACTTTAACTCGTAACGGCGTGGAGAGAGACGTTTCGTCTCCGTTCCCAGCCCTTAAACCTCTGAAAAGGGTTTCTTTTTTGGGGTTTATACATTCAAAAACCCTTTCTCGCCTCCTCCTGTTCTGAGCGACTCAAAACGCCATCGCCGCCGTCTGAGTATTCCCTCTCAACACCAGACGCCGTGGTAGTTCATCTCGTAAGCCCTCTTCGCTTCCTCTCGTTGTAAGCTTTTTCTCTCTGGTTCATCAAGGATTTATTCATATCCCTCTTAGATTTCGATCATTTTGAAGCTTTCCTCTATATACTCTAATGGCAAACGAGGGTGATAGTGGCCCGAAACCAGGGAAATTTAGGAAACTTTGTGAGACCCCGTCAGCTATGGCCGCCTTTAGGAGAGAGTACAACGTCCCTGAAAACGTAGGGCTTGAACTTGCCCCATTAGATGCAGATAGGGATGGGGGCACATGGGACAGGATGTGCATTCCCATTGTAGCCATTGTTGAAGGGGGAGTTAGGTTTCCCCTCCACCCGTTACTCCGTCAGGTTTTAAACTGGTATCGACTTACACCGATGCAAGTTTCTACTAATTTCTTTAGATTAGTAATGGGAGTCGTAGCTTTGAACAGAATTCTGGGTACCCAACTGGGGATATGGGACATCCAATGGTGGTATAGAGTCGTGCTAAACCCCGATTATAATACCTTATATTTCAAAGTTAGGAAAGCAGAGAAGCGTCTCGTGCTAAATTTACCAGACTCTGCTCGCGATCACGAGATCGACTTTCTCTACGTCACTGGAGCATTTGAACCAGTAGGCGAAGATGGCCAAGTGGTGGGCTTCCACTGCCCCCACATATGGGGCTACCCACGTATGCTCCTGATTTCCACTTTTCCTTGTAGCTTTTGTTTAACGTTTCGTTATGGTCTCTGACCTTTATTGTGCCTTCTACCGTGCAGTGGATAACGCAAACAAGCGTCCCAGAGCTGAACCCAGCTACGTCCGAACAACGGAGATCAACAGGATCTTGAGATACAAAGGTGAACCAGGCTCTCCAACATTTGGTCGGGGTCGTGACGCCAACGTGTTGTTAGGCTACGACCCCGCTTACAAAGGATTCATAGACAGGAGGTTGGCTAACCCGAGCACCAGCGGCGCCTCCTCATCGACAGCTCCTCTACAACGACGAGGTTCAGGGTTGCAGGCGGAAGTTACCCTTGCCAGACAGCCAGGGGAAGTTGCCATTCCTGAAGGCGTCCATGTTACCCGCGTGGTGCTCAGGAGGTCCAGAAGGCAAGCCGGACTGCCAGCTCCCATCTGTGCTACGAGTCAATCCTCCTCCTCCGGTTATTCTCGTTCTCCTCAAGGCCCAGGTACGATGTCTCATCAACCTTTGGACCTTAGTACCCTTTTTACTGTCCCCAGACGAGGACGCGGTGCTGCCAGTAGGGTGGCATCAACTGGTGCCCCCCCCCCCCCCCCCTGGATCACGTCGCACTAGGGGGGGATCTACCAGGTCAACATCATCCCACCAAGAACAGGACAGCTCCCTCGAGGCAGCTGATGCTCATCGGGACAAACGTCCCCGGAGCAACGAGGTCAAGGACAGCGACATCCCTGCTACCTCAATACCGCTGGAGACACCATCACCGGGCACCCAGGTTGCTGCTGAGGTCTGGGCTCCTCAGCTCATGAGGGGGGACCGCCCCGTCAATGTTGGAGATAGTGCAAGTTCCTCCGAGACTGCACTGGCCCTAGCTCAGGGCCTCTCACTCCCAGTGGACATGCAAAAAGAGATGTCCTCACCTGCTGATAGACTTGTATCCACTGGTCTCGTTAGTGGAATTAAGGTAAGCAAACTTTTTAGCTTCTGCTTTGATTACAGTGGGGTTTCCAAAAAACCTTTTAACTCGTGTTTGGTGTTTGCAGTTTATTCAAAAGATGATGGCCTTGGGCCAGAAGTACCAAGAAGCTGACGCTGAGAGAGTCAGACTTCTAAATGAGAACACCAGGCTGCTCCGCTCAATCTCAAGGCTGGAGAGAGAAAGAGACAAGGCCAAGGCCGAGGTGGTGGAAACCAAAGCCAAGCTTGAGACTACCGAGGACAGCCTTGCTCAAGCTCTAACAGAGATTGACAGCACAAAGAAGGCTTCATTCGATGAAGGATACCAAAAGGGGTTTGATACGACAACAGCGAGCTATGTGAACCAGATGCCTGCCATTCAGGATCAAATCTGGGCAGCCTGCTGGGAAACATGTCTGGCGAAGGTTGGGGTTGCTGAAGATTCTCCCCTTTGGGAAGACAACGAACTACCAAGCCAACGTGCTCAAATGGCAGATGAACCCCAGGGGGATCCTGAGGATGATATCGATCAACAGATCGAAGAATTTGCTGGTGTTGAAGAAGATACGCCTGTTGAAGTTCTGAGGACTGCTGCGGTAGAGTCACCTGTTCGGGAATCAATCAACGATCCTGTTGTTGAGGAAGGAGATACCGGTGGTGATGGTATTTCAACTGAGACAATCACCGAGGCTGCTGACCAACTTGCTCCTGAGGTCCAAGAGTTGGACTAAGCATGCTGTTTATAGGACAACTTGCAGGTCCTGCGTGACCGTAGTCATTTCAGCCTTGTAAGGCTCCTGGTTTTAACTCTTTGCTTTTGAAGATACAAGTATCTGGCCCTTCGTGGCATAGCTTTTGGATTTATCTGTTTTGCTCAGCCTTTCGTGGCTACTTTTATCGTTTAGATATGTCAAATCTGTCTTTAGGCATCTGCTCGGCCCTTCGTGGCCGTGGTCTGGGTATCTTGTGCTTAAAAAATGCCTCATGTTTTGAGTGTCATAATCTTATTTGTTTTTAGCTTTATGCAAGTGTTTCGTACTTGGATTTTGCTTAAGTATATTCGTACTTAGAATTGTTTATCTACTGTTTCGACATATTTCGTCATAACAGAACCAAGCCTTTCGTACTTGATTTCTTGCATATTTACGTATGCAAGCCTAAGTATATTCGTACTTTGAGGTATCTCATACCTAAATATAAGTTTCTCGGACTTAAAGTATCTCATACTTTTTAGCACAATCACTTACTCGAATGATTGTGCTCGTACCCGAACAGCTGCGTGGGTTTTGTATGCGTCCCAAGTGTTTTCATACTTGGGGTATATTTATTTACAAGTTTCTCATACTTTAGCGTTTGTTCGTGCGCGGCTCTTAAGTTATCAAGCATAGATATATTCATATATGGCGTTCATACCAATCCCATACTCCCCAATATGAATACGGAAAAGAAAATCAGTATTCCATATTTCATATCTAAAAAACCAACATTTTCAAAAAGCTGAGTATGCTGTAAGGAAAAAAATGTCTTTATTCATAGACTAAACTCAAGGGGGCGTTATTCGTAACCCTTACAACTAAAACAGAATAATCTGTAATAAAAGAAAACAGGGGAAATTTATTCGTAATTCCCACACAATCGCGTAGTGTAATAAGACGAAATTCTTCTAAACAAAGAATTTTCTCAGATTATGAACATTCCATGGCCTCGGGATTGGGATGCCGTCCAGATCAACCAATCTGTAAGCCCCAATGCCCACAATCTCTGTTACCCGATACGGGCCTTCCCAATTGGCCCCTAGCTTGCCTTCGTTGGCTACCTTGGTGTTGCCGAGCACGTTTCGTAGTACAAGGTCCCCAACACCAAACTCTCGAGGGTGAACATGCTTGTTATAGCTCTTCATCAGTTGTTCCTGATAGGAAGCCAAATGGACTAGGGCCCTTTCTCTCTTCTCCTCGGCGAGATCAAGCTCAATTTCAAGGGCTTTGTCATTGCCCCCACTTTCAACCAACACAGTCCTGTTGGTTGGAAGTCCCACTTCCAGAGGTATAACTGCCTCTGTACCGTACGCTAATGAATAGGGGGTCTCTCCTGTAGACCTCCTCGGTGTTGTCTTATGTGCCCATAAAACAAGGGGCAATTCATCGGGCCATTTCCCTTTGGCTTTATCCAACCTCTTCTTGATCCCATCAAGAATGGTTTTGTTAGATGCTTCTGCCTGCCCGTTACTCTGGGGGTAAGCTGGAGTTGACTAGTAATTTCGGATTCCGTACTGGGCACAAAAGGCCTTAAATTTCTTTTGGAATTGGGACCCATTATCTGTGATCAAAGAATAGGGGACCCCAAATCGAGTAATAATACTCTTCCACACGAACCTTTCTATCATGGGTTCGATGATTTTGGCCAATGGTTCAGCCTCAATCCATTTGGTAAAATAGTCCGTCGCAACTAAAAGGAATTTTCGATTCCCAGTTGCTTTGTGCAATGGACCCACGATGTCCATCCCCCATTGGGCAAACGGCCAAGGACTTGTAAAGGCACCAGATCCTCGGCTGGTGTTCGAATCATAGCTGAGAATTTCTGACATTTCTCGCAAATTTTAACATACATCTTCGCATCTTCCTGCATATGTGGCCACCAGTAGCCTTGGGTAATTGCTCGGTGGGCAATGGATCTTCCCCCAGCATGACTTCCACATGTTCCTTCATGTATTTCGTGAAGAAATTTCTGCACCATCTCAGGGTGTACGGACAGTAAATATGGGCCCGTGAAGGACTTTCTGTAAAGCTTTCCTTTTGGGGACAGCCAAAACCTTGCAGACTTGGGTTTGACCTTATGTGCCTCCTTCTTGTCAATGGGGAGTATTTCATCTCGTAAAAACTCCACGAATGGGTCCATCCAACTTGGACCTTGGTTCACTTCCAAAACCAACTCCACGTTTCTCCCAATGCTCGGCTCAGACAGATACTCAACTGCCATTCTTCGCTTGAGTTCGGTCGGGACCGCCGCAGCTAGCCATGCCAATGAATCGGCATGTGCGTTTTGTCCAGAACTTATCTGCTCAATGTGGACTCTCTCAAAAGTATCAAGTAAATCTTTGGCGGCTTCCACATATGCCGCCATTTTTTCATTATGGGCCTGATATTCGCCGGACAGCTGATTCACCACAAGCTGTGAATCACAGTGCACCCTCACTCTTTTTGCCTTTAGAGTCTTCGCACTTCTCAATCCAGCTAGGAGTGCCTCGTTCTCCGCTACGTTATTTGATGCGCTGAATCCCAGCCGAATAGATAGTTCTATCATAACTCCTCCAGAAGGAAAAAGAACAACACCAATCCCCGAACCAGTATTACAACCTGATCCATCAACGAATAAATTCCATTCCGTATCATTTTGTTCGACTGAGACTCTATCCCTCGTGGATAATGTTTTACTCTCCTGTCCCTTTTTCGTAGGAGGCAGGGGGGCTAGCGTGGGAGAAAACTCTGCCACAAAATCAGCCAACACTTGGCCTTTGATTGCTGCTCGTGGTTGATAATCGATATCGTATTGACTCAACTCGACGGACCACGTCGAGATTCTTCCTGAAAAATCTGCCTTTCGTAGCAGGGACTTCAGTGGAAATTCAGTATACACCACAACCTTATGGCTCTGGAAATAGTGTGGCAGCTTTCTCGTCGCTGTTCTAAGCGCCAGGACAAGTTTCTCTAGGGGCAGATATCTCGTCTCTACATCTAGCAATGTCTTGCTAACATAATATATTGGGATTTGTTCAATTCCCAAATCCCTTAACAGGACTGCACTCACAGCATGCTCAGAAATAGCTAAGTACAAAATCAGGGACTCACCTGGCTGCAGGGTTGACAGAAGAGGAGGCTCGACCAGATACTTCTTCAGGTCCTGGAAAGCTTGCTCACATTCCGCTCCCCATTCAAATCCTTCCCTTTTCTTCAATAACTGAAAGACGGGCCTACACTTGTCACTTGATCTGCTGATAAATCTATTGAGTGCTGCAGCCATCCCAGTTAGTCTCTGGACCTCTTTGGTAGTTTTGGGACTTTGCAGCCTCTGTAAGGCTGCAATCTGATCTGGGTTAGCCTCAATTCCCTTCATAGTGACCAAGTGCCCTAGGAATTTCCCAGAACCAACCCCAAACGCACATTTCGAGGCGTTGAGTTTCAATTTGTACTTACTCAAGATCTCAAAGACTTCTCTCAAATTTGTAATATGCCCTCGCTTGTCTCGGCTCTTCACCACCATATCGTCTATGTAAACCTCCATAGTTTTCCCAAGCAGCTCCCTGAACATGATAGTCGCAAGCCTTTGGTATGTCGCCCCTGCGTTTCTCAGCCCAAACGGCATGACACTATAACAGTACAAACCCCGTGGGGTGATGAAAGACGTCTTCTCTTGATCGGGCCCAAACATAGCAATTTAATGGTATCCTCGATACGCATCAAGAAAACTCATTCGCTCGTAGCCAGCTGTTGCGTCAACCAACTGGTCTATCCTTGGGAGGGGAAAACTATCCTTAGAGCAGGCTTTGTTCAAGTCTGTGAAGTCCACACAGACACGCCACTTCCCATTCTTCTTCTTCACGACCACGGTGTTTGACAGCCACTCAGGGTAGTGAACCTCGCGTATTGCTTTTGCCTCAAGCAATCGATTAACCTCTTCAACAACAGCATCCACGTGCTGTACGGCCGCCCTACGTTTCTTCTGAATAACTGGCTTATGTTGAGGGTCAACATTCAGATGGTGACAGATTATGTCGGCATCTACACCAGGCATCTCTTCTGGTACCCATGCAAACACATCAACATACTCCTTCAAAAACTGTATTGACTCGGTCTTTTCCTCTTCTGGTAGTGATTCCCCAATCAAAAAATATCTTTCAGGATCAGCCTCGTTGATCTGAATTTTCTCCAAGCCTTCGATTACCTTATCGGCCGGGCATCTTCCGACATCCTCAATAGTCGGTTGATCTGGCACTTCCAGTGTATGAACATGGTGGGCCTTCGGGGCCTTCTTAATGATGGAAATCAAACATTATTTGGCCGCTTTTTGGTTGCCCCTAATTGCTTCGATCCCATTGGATCCTGGGAATTTCACCATCTGGTGGTAAGTCGAGGAGACTGCCCTCATTTTGTGTAACCAGGTTCTTCCTATAATCGCATTATAAGAAGAAGGGACGTCTACGACCAGAAAGTCCGTCCTCAAAACAACTGATCCTGCCCGAACAGGCAGTGTTACCTTTCCAAGGGGCCAAATTGCCCCTGCACCAAACCCAATTAATGGCGTTGTGGACTGTTCCAAATCTGTCTGGGCCAGACCTAGCTTCTTGAACGCGTCAAAGTACATCACTTCTGTACAACTTCCTGAATCCACTAGGATCCTTTCAATGTCATACTCCCCAACTCGTAGGATTATGACCAGAGCATCGTTATGAGGTATCTGGACCTCTCCCAAATCGTTGTCTGTGAAGGCTATGCTCTCATTGCATGCGTCACTCTCTCGCCCTCTTTTATTACCCAATCGCATCACATGCTGATCGTGCTTAAACTGTCTTTGCAACAGTCTAACCTCATTTCTCGTATAAGGTGCGGCCAACCCATGTATCATATGGATTACCCCTTTAGGATTATGCTCGTAATCCAGTTCCGTGGCCTTCCCTTTTTCCTTGGGATTTTCCTGGATAAACTCCTTGAGATAGCCCCGAGAGACCAAATCATCAAGGTGCTTCTTGTACATCTCGCAATCTTCAGTCATGTGGCCCCAATCCTTGTGATAGCTGCAGTGCTGATTCGTAGCACGTTTAGCGTCTTTGTCTCCGCCAAGACTTGGGCGCCACTTGAAGTACGGCTGATTCTTTATTCGATAAAGAATCCTGCAGATTGGCTCCCTCCAAACAGTAGTGATAGAAAAAAAGGACTTGGGATCAGGGGCTTGCTTTTCCTTGTACGGATCCTTCTTAGCCTGCCCGTACTCCTTCCGTTCCTTGTACGTTTTGGGCTCAGGTTTATCCACCTTCTTGGCAGGCGTTTTAGGCTGTTCGGCAGCAATCCTACCGTCCTCGCGGAGTATGTCATCCTCCATTCTGGCGTGCTGCTCTATTCGCTCCATCAGTTTGGCCAACGTAACCACCGGATGTTTATTCAATGAGCGGCGCAGCTCTCCCCGAACAGGCAAACCGGTTTTGAAGGTTGCTATGGCATATTCCTCACTGCAACTCTCAATCTCGTTGAAAGTTTCCCAGTACTTCCTCGTGTATTGTCTGATCGGCTCGCTTTCCGCCTGTTTCAGGTGGATAGGCTTTCAAACATCTTTGGGGCCTTTCTGCTTGTTAAAAACCGAGCAGTGAATTCCTCGGCCAACTGCCTCCATCTCCTTATGGATCGCGGTGCTAACTTATGAAACCAACTCAAAGCCACCTTGCCAAGACTTGACGGGAACATTTTGCACAGAATGGCATCATCACCATCGTGCATGAACATGGCCTGCTGGTAATGCTGTATGTGAGCCACGGGGTCCGTGTTTGTCTCGTAAAGCACGAACGCACCGTGCTTCACTCTGCTCGGCAACCTGGCCTCCTGCAGCCTTCTCGCAAACGGGGAGGCTGCGATGTTACTCAGGGCTTTACGTGCCGCTTCTCGTGCGGATACTGTCCCTTTCTCCTTTTCAATCTTCTTGTAAGCCGTAGCTTTGGCCTAGTCAGCATCAGGTCTCTCGTACCTGTCACGGTGATGCTTCCTTGTCTTTTCCTCAGATGAGGAACTTCGTTCTCTGCTCCTTCTTCTTCGTGAAGAAGCCCTTCGCCTCTCTAGTGTGCGGTCTTTACTTCTATTTCTCCTTCTTCGTGGGGAAGCTTCACACCGTCTCGTGGTAAGACTATTGCTCCTGCTCCTTCTTTCTCGTGAATGAGGCTCTTTATGGACTAACAGAGCCCTCCTATCTTCTCCAAAATTCCTTCGTGAAAGTCCGGAGTCTTCCGGGTGATCTCGCACCCGCTGTAGCTCTCGTATCTCGTACTCTCGTCTTTTAATCAAACGAGCGTACTCCTCAATCTCTTTCCTCTTTCTGTCGAGGATATCCTCGCTGTTACGGACACTTTTTGAACGGTCCACCGATGCCTCTCTGCGGTAGGACTTGCTCATTCTCGTGGAGCCAGTAGTTGCTTTGTCCTCTCTTCCAGTGGGCTTTTTCAGAGCAGCTGGTGGAGACTTATCCCCTCCACCACTTAACTGGTTCTTTGGATTGAACGGCGTGGTTGGATCTTCCTCCATCATGGTTATCTTTTTCACGAAATTCTTTCGTTTCCCACAGACGGCGCCAATTGTAGGGGGATGAAAATAATTAGTGTTCTGAAAAACACCAAATTACAGCGGCTTCACGTGCCTCCACACCGGAACCCTAATTCTTCGTCGGAACCTTAATCTGCAAAACAGACAAGGGGTGAGTGCACCTTTGCCTCTCGTGGCAAAGGCCCTCCGATGCCTAAGTTAGTATCACGTACTAATAAACAACCCTAATTATCAGTAGGAAAGCAATAAGAGATGGTGAAACATTGTGTACCTTTCACCTCCAGGTTTACCTCATATTTATAGATTCACGGATGCTTGCTGCCCAAGCATCCTTATTACCCAAGGATTCCTATCTCGTATAGGAAACCTAGTATCCTAGGGATTCTCGTTCCCTTATCTGTATAATAGCTCAACCTTTATGGGACTCATAATCCTTTTGGGACTCTTTCCCATAATTATCTGAACACCCCATTCACGTTGGGTCTCTTGCCTCGATCCTATATACTCGGGATCTTATCCTTTTATGGAAAATTACCATTCCGGAGTATTCTTGTCACGTCACTACTCAGGGCAACTTCTTCTACTGTTCGGCTTTCTCCTTGCCGAACAGTCCTCCTGGACCAATGATATCACAGTCAACTGGTCCATGTCGTTATACCTGGACAGATGACTTCACATGTCTCTTGTCCTTATCAGCCGAACAAACTGTCTGGACCAATGACTTCACGAGTCACTGGTCCACATCGCTGCTCATCGCACTGCCCGGCGATGGACTTATCATGCCTGCCACGTGTCCCTAACACATCACGTGTTCGGCGACTAATCTTATCTGTTCGGGAATACCTCCCTACAATCTTGGTTATCATACATTGAAAAGTGGCCCCGGCGTTCTTCAGGTTGAAGGGCATAACCAGATATCTGAAGATTTCGTGGGGGCTGATGAAGGTCGTGTTTCCGACGTCTCCTTTACTCATGGCAATCTGATGGTTGCCTCGGTAGGGATCCATAAAATTGAGTCGGTCATGGTCGGCTGTGGCGTTGACAAGCTGGTCGATCTGCGGAAGGGGGAAGAAGTCCTTCGGGCAGGCGTCAATGAGATTGGAGTAATCGACGCAGACCCGCCAATTGCCATTCTTCTTCTTAACCACCACGGTGTTGGCCAACCACCTGGGGTACTGTACTTCCCGGATGGCCTTCACATTCAAGAGTCGGTTGACCTCTGCAATGACAGCTTCGGAGTGGACCGGGGAGGATCTCCTTGCTCTTTGCACAATTGGGCGTTTTGCTCGGTCAACGTTGAGCTCGTGGCAGCTAAACGAGTGATCGACCCCGGGCATCTCATATAGGGTCCAGGCGAATACTTCTATGTTCTTGTCGAGGAAGTCAACCATCTCGTTCCGTTCGGTCTCACTAAGCGAGGAATTGACAAGGAAAAAATGGGAGTCGTCCTCGATGATGGGGACGGTGGCAAGGTCTTCTACTGCTTTCTCGTCGGTCGGTCTACCGTCGTCTTCCAAAACTAGGGCCTCAGGAACCCCAATGATGTTGACTCGAGAAGTCTACTTACTACTTTGGACCGCGTTGACATAGCATCTTTTGGCCATGGTTTGATCTCCATGCAGGTCCTTCTAGCGTCTGTTGGCACCAATGAAGCGGACCACCTAGTGATAAGTGGAGGCGATAGCCTTCAGCTTTTATGGAGCTAGGTGCGCCCAACAATTGCATTGTAAGGTCTAGGAACATCGACCACCAAAAACTCCATGTCAAGGACCACTGATTCGGTACAGACGGAAAGAGTGATCATGCCGAGGGCCATAACAGGGCCCCGTTGAACCCGATGAGGGGAGCTTTGGAGGGTCAGAGGTCAGTGTCTGAGAGCTTCAAATCCTTGAACAGAGAATAGAACATGACCTTGGCCGAGCTGCCTTGGTCCACGAGGACACGCCGGACATTAAAGGTTCCGATGCGTAGCGTAACTACGTGGGCGTCATTATGCGGGAGCTGGACATGGTCGAGGTCTTTCTCGGTAAAGGTGATGGTCCATTTGGAGCCACCATCGGTTCTGGGGCACTTTGGCTCGGGACCGACTAACATGACTTGTTTGGAAAAAGAGGCATTGTTAAGTTTGTCACGGATGATTCGAGCGGCTTCGGGATTGAGAGGGCCATAGATAACATGGATCGTTTGGACTTCTTCTTCGGTATTATTTTCAGCACACTGTACCCGAGCGTTGGTCTTCTTGTGATCAATGAGGTTACTGGGATGGCCTCCTGCGACAAGTTGCTCCAAGTAGGCCTTGAAGGGCTTGCAGGCAGTGGTAAAGTGACCTTGCTTGTTGTGGTAACTGCATCGGTGCCGAGTTTTTGGTTCGGGAAAGAGAAGAAAGGTTGATCCTACACTTGATTGATAATTCGGTAGATAGGAATGATAAAGACAGTTTCCTCGACATTGAAGTCGCTTGGCTTCGGTCCCTTCCTCGGGGACTGCTTGATGTTGTTGACCTATTTGTTAGGGGTTGAAATAGGTACATGAGTCGGAAAGGCCACCGAGGCGGACGCTATCTTTGAGCTCGTGGGCTTCCCGATGCCCATTTCAGCTTTCGATTCGATGAGCTGGCACCAGCCCTCGATGCGAGTGATGAGGTTTTTCATGGAGTTATGCTTATGGCGGGTGAGGTCGTCATAAACCTACTCATCTTGGGAAGTGAGACCGAGCTTGAATCCTCGTGCCGAAATGACACCATCACAGCCTTACATTTCATTAAACAACTCCTAGTAGCGACCGGCGTATTAGTGCAAGTTTCGTCGTTTCGCTTATGGAGGGCGAGGAGGGAATCGATTTCCTTCTTGTGCTTGTTGCTTGTGACGAACCGAGCCATGAAGGCATCGCAAAGGGAGTCAAACGAGGAGATTGACCGGGCAGGGAGCTGGTTAAACCATGTGAGGCCCAGGTTCCCTAGGCTGGCAGGGAAACCCTTGCATAAGAAGGCATCATCTGAGGGTTCGTTCTAGAGGAACAAAGACATGACAAGTTTATATTGTACCAGATGAGTGTATGCCTCGATCTTGCCATCATACTTGGCTAATTTGGGTTGGGTAAATCCCTTTGGGGGGGTGATCGAGTTGATTTCCCTTGTGAAATGAGAGGTTGTGAGTCTTTCGAGTCTGGCGTCACGATGAGGTCAGATCGAATGGTCGGGACCATTTGGATGCTCAGTCGCTGTACGCTTCTTCGGGACAAACTGGTCCAACCTTTCATGCTCCTTTCTCTTCGGGACGACGCTTGTCGACTTTTACGGTAAGCGGTCGTGTCGATCCTTCTTGTGCTATCTCAAGGATAGTGCTTGGGGCACTTGGTTATCAGGCTTTTGCCGCGCCCACTTTTGGTGTGTGAACTGATTGAGCTCCTTACTCGTTTGTTTTTCAAGTGCTCGCGATATCCCTTGGTTTGGAACACTAGGAGGTCGTCGCCTTTTGCAACTTTGGTAAACTGGGGGTAGGCTCGCGGTGTCTTTTCCCTATTTTGACAGAATGGGTGGAAGAGGCTAAGACGCTGCCATGATGGAGCCTCTCAAACGGAGATGGCTTCCCTTGGAATTTTTTTGGGCAAGGGGATCATGTTTGCTCCCTGTGCCACCACTCCTTTTCGGTGTGGGCGTCATCTTCTGGTGGCTCGAGATAGTTTTTGGCCGAGATGCGAGGCTGGAACTCCATTAGGTGGCGTCCATGACTACGATGGGGGCTGTGATGGCTTCTTCGTCCGCCACAGCTCCCGGAGGAGTGGGATGGGGAGATTTGCAGTAGATGTTTGATCTCGGCAAGCTCGTCCCGAACATGTTTGTCCCACTCTACGACTGTCATAAGGTCATCGATCTTCCGCTCTAGGTGGTGGATGTAGGTGTGGATTTTAGAGGACGGAACACTGTCTGGCGTTGAGGTCCCGGTTCCGACTCCGATGGACATGTGAGCTTTCCCTAGGGCGTTGGCTCCGCCGAGGCCAAGTTATGGTCCCTGATGGGGCCAAGCCTAAGGGTGGTATCACTACAGTGGGTTTCTTCAACCTCCACCATATCAGGATTAGGAACAATGAGGGGATGGAAGGAAATGAACACTGAGAGGATCTTTAGGTCCCCAGCAAAGTCTCTAATTGTAGGGGTTCAATTTGTTGGGACCTTGACTGTGGTTCATGCTAGGTTCCTTCCTCCACGCTCCTGCTACTGGACATGCAACAAGTCACTAGGGCTTGAGTAGCCCAATGACCCTCCGACGATCAAGTTAGATCTTAGGAGATGAATTTAGGTCTAGGGTTAGGGTAGAATGGCATACCTCTCCAAGTGAGTTTCCCTTTGTATTTATAGACCTAGGTTTACTTGGCCTCCAAGCTAGCATGTAGAAGATACGCCTAGGTAACCACATCAGATGATGTCATATGTGACAAGAGGGACAAAGCGATTACAAAACACATGGCCGGATCTGTCCCAATGATTACGGTTGCCGCATAATCCTCATGGGCCTCCATCTGGCACAACTACTTCTCTTAGGCATTTTCAGGAACATCGGAGCAGACACACTCCATGCTGTTGATAATCACCAAAGCAGGCATAGAGGTCTTATCACTGAGTGATAAACCAAATAATATAGCGGGACCACTAATATCTACGAAGCTGCGATCCATCCCTTCACAGGTCATCGGTTCAATCCATTTGGTCAGGTTACCGAGACGGTAACTAAGGCCACCACAATGGTTATTACTACACCATGTCATGTTGTGACTGTTTTTGCCCAGAAAACTGACAAACCTCATAACCATGATAGAAATATAGACATCTACACTTGAGGAAAATAAATGCAAGAAATAAGGACCAACATATGATGCAAAATGTACTCTAGAGAGCCATCTCAATCGATGTCGCTGATTAGTTTCCCCTCTTTGCGAGGAATACAAATCTCTCGGCCCCCTGCTATGTCACCTTTGAATCCTATTGGTCCATTGGATAGACGAAGTGACCCTATGAACCAATAAGATCCAAGAGGATACAGAAGGGAACATGAGAAGGGGGCATGTGATTAGGATTCCATCTCTCTCAAGTCTCAAATAGCTGACAAAACTTCTCTCATTAGTTTCGATTTCAAAACCACCCTCAAAAGACTATTCCAACACCTAAACTATTAACCTCAAAGATGAACCCCAAGGGGAGAATGTAGTGGCGGTTGCCACCCCAATGGTTTTAAGAAATGGTCTTCACTAGAATTCTTTTTGCTTACCACCAAACTATATAGGTCCGTAATAAGTGCTGAAAAGCACCCATTTATTCCCATTAACTTAGGCTTTGTCGGTCTTATCTAATGTTATTTAACAAGCTTTAATTGGTTTATTTTGTTTCAGGGCTTATGGAGCATTCGGACAGGATTTGGAGTAATAATCATGAGTTAAGGATGTTCCGGAGGGATCCGCGGCAAGTAGAGGAGCGAAACAGGAAAAAAAATGGAACCGCTAGTCCGGACCAGCGGACAGCAGCACGTTATTTTTTTGTTACATTTTTAAGTCTTATTTTTGGGCCAAGACTATAAAAGGAAGCCCATAGTTCATTCTTTAGGTTATGTTCTTTTCCAGCAACAATTAGAGAGAGAGGCAAGAGGATTTCAAGGAAAAACTTCATGTCTTTCATGTCGTCTTCAATCTCGATCGCATATTTCTTTTCCATGGCCGGCTAAACCCCTTGTCTAGGGGTAAGATGAAACTTCGCACCAAGTAACTCTATTTTATGTTTGGGTTTTAGGTTTATTATTCGAATCGATTGTATAACTAAGAGCCCTTTCTGTTTCAATTGAATGGAATGATTTTGATGGTTTTAATTTATTGAGTATTTGTATTCATGCTTTCAAATACGAGTTATACAATGGTTTTCATCGATTGTGGTTGGAATTCTAAGATAGATTATACTCATAAGACGAGCTGTGCCGTTAGGTGGCCAGACCGTACTTCTGATACAGTCCGTGCTATGGGATAATCTATATTTTTTAACAACTCAATTATTTTCTAAATGATTATTACTAGGGTTTGCAAGCCCTAGTAATAATCCCTTCTAATTTGAATACTTACTCTTGTCTATACATGTTGGAGTTATGCGGTCGAGTTGGATTCAAACCCTAGATTTTCTCTCCAATCGTTATCGTAATGACTCTGATTTTCAGTAAATAAAAATTCATTTGAATGTTTGAATTACTATTTTAATTACTTGGATTCTTTTAAAATTCCTTTTTAATTTCTAATAATCCGTCATAATTAGATTTTAGTCCTTAAAAATTATATTTCTTGACTAGAAATCCTACTTGGCAAATAGGAGGAGTTTCTAACCGATTAGTTGGAGGAAACTAACTCCCATCTCACTTAGTTACACTTTCATAACCCTAGTTGGACCCTTTTGACCATCTTTGAGCCTTGTGAACCCGTACAAACCCTAATTGAACCCTAGGACCCTATGAAATAATCATTATACTTCATGATTCGTCATGTCAAAGCCATACCTATCATCATTCCCCTTTATCCATTGGATAATAAATGCTAGGAAAAATTTTATCCCTTGGATAATAGAAACTAGACTTGCCAATGTGTATATATACTTGACAAGACAAGTCATACCAAAGGAAGTCATCATTTTGCTTCCAAAAGAAGCAACCTTAGCCTTGCCATGCGTGCAACCCTAAGACTAATAGGCCTAAACCTAAATTGCCCACCAAAGTTACTTTCCTAGATTCTCTAAGTACATTTATGTACTTATATATAGGTATATATACCTCATAGCCTATTGTAAGCATGCTTATTTGACCATATGAGCTTTCTAGGATAAATCTTAACTATTGGACAATGTTTTTGTCATTGAAAGCCTTATCCTCTCTTCATTACTTTTCCTTAGCCTTAGTAAGTCTACTTGGTACTTTAGTGTACTTATACCTGCACCAAACCCAACCAAGGGTGTCATTGATTGCTTTAGGTCCGCCTGGGCCAACCCTAACTTCTTGAATGCATCGTAGTAAAATACCTTTATACAACTCCCTGAGTCCACCAGGATTCTCTCAATGTCATATTCCCCAATTTGTAGGGTTTTGACCAAGGCATCGTTGTGGGGCACTTGAACTTCTCCCATATCCTCATTCGTAAAAACTATGCCCTCATTGCATATGTCGCTTTTTCGCCCTCTTTTGTTTCCCAACCGCAAAAATGTTGGTCGTGTTTGGCTTGCCTTTGGAGCAGCCTAACCTCATTTCTCATATAAGGTGCAGCCAACCCATGTATCATATGGATTATCCCTTTAGGATTCTGCTCATAATCCATCTCTATGGCTTTTCCTTTATCTTTGGGGTCTTCCTGGATAAATTCCATGAGATAGCCCCGAGAGAGTAAATCATCAAGGTGCTTTTTGAACATTTCACAGTCTTCGGTCAAATGACCCCAATCCTTGTGGTAGCTGCAGTGCTGATTCATAGCCCACTTTGCATCCTTATCGTTTCCCAGACTTGGGGACCATTTGAATAAGGTCGATTCTTTATTCGATAAAGGATCCTATAGATTGGTTCCTTCCAAACCGTGTTTAATGAAAAGAAGGACTTACGATCTAATGCCTGTTTTTCTTTGTATGGCACTTTCTTAGCCTACCCGTAATCTTTCCTTTCTCGATAGGTCTTGGGCTTTGGTTTATCATCCACTTTCTTTGTTGGCATCTTAGGCTATTCGGCGATGGTCTTGCCATCTTCTTATATCATCTTCCATTCTAGCATGTTATTCAATTCACTCCATCAGTTTAGCCAATGTTACTACCGGATGCATATTCAACGACCGGCGCAACTCTCCCCGAACAAGCAAGCCAGTTTTGAAAGTTGCAATCGCATACTCTTCAATGTAACTTTCAATCTCATTGATAATCTCCCAATACTTCTTAGCATAGTCCCTAATCGGCTCACTTTCTGCCTGCTTCATGGTGGAAAGGCTTTTAAATGTCTTCGAGGCTTTTCTGCTTGTCAAGAATCGAGCAGTGAATTCCTCGGCCAACTGCCTCCGTCCACGTATGGAGCGCGGGCCCAATTTATGGAACCAAGATAAAGCTACCTTCCTAAGACTTAAAGGGAACATCTTGCACATGATGGCATCGTCTCCATCGTGCATGAACATAGCCTGCTGGTAGTGCTGTATGTGAGCCACGGGGTCCACGTTTTTCTTGTAAAGAACGAATGTGCCGTGCTTCACTCTGCTCGGCAACTTTGCCTCTTGTAGCCTCCTTGCAAAGGGGGAAGCTGCTATATTACTCAGGGCCTTACGTGCTGCTTCTTGTGCAGCCATCACTTTGTCCTCCATCTCCATGGTTTTGTGAGCCACGGCCTTGGCCCAATCGGTATTAGGTCTCTCGTACTTGTCCCTATGGTGTTTCCTGGTTCTTTCACCCTCGGGGGTGGAGCTTCAGCTTCTGCTCCTCCTTTTTTGCGAAGTAGCCCTCCACCTCGTTGGACTCTGGTCTGAACTTTTGCTTTTACTTTTTCGTGAATAAGCTCTTTTTCGTCTTGGAGTAGGACTCCTGCCTCTGGTTCTTCTTCTTCTTTGTGAAGGAGCCTTCTCATAGTTCACCATGGCATATCTATCTCCCTTGGAATTTCTTCGTGAAAGTCTAGAGTCCTCAGGATGCTCTCGAATCTGTTCTATTTCACAGATCTCGTGCTCTCGTCTCTTGATTAATCGAGCAAACTCCTCAATTTCTTTCCTCTTTTTTGAACTTTTGCTTTTTCTTTTTCGTGAATAAGCTCTTTTCCGTCTTGGAGTAGGACTCCTGCCTCTGGTTCTTCTTCTTCTTCATGAAGGAGCCTTCTCATAGTTCACCATGGCATATCTGTCTCCCTTGGAATTTCTTCGTGAAAGTATAGAGTCCTCAGGATGCTCTCGAATCCGTTCTATTTCACAGCTCTCGTCTCTTGATTAATTGAACGAAATCCTCAATTTCCTTCCTCTTTTTATCAAGGATATCTTCACTGTTGTGTATACTCCTTGAATAAGCAACCGATTCTTCCCTTCGGTGGGATTTGCTCCTTCTCGTGGAGCCTGTGGCCGTCCTGCCCTCTTTGTCCTTGGAGTCATTTAGGAATATCAAATGGTCATCTCTGCTTGTTGTTTTCCTGCCATGCCCGTCGGTGGGCTTTTTTGGAGCACCTGGTGGGGACTTATCTCCTTCCCCACCAAACTGATCCTTCGGATTAAGCGGTGCGATTGGATTTTCTTCCACCATGGTCATCTTTTCAATAGGGAACTCTTTCGCTTCCCACAGACGATGCCAATTGTAGGGGGATGAAAATAATTGGTGCCTACAATAGCACTAGTTGCAATGGCTTACTCGTGCCTCTTCACCAGAACCCTAGTTCATCGTTGAAACCCTAATATGCAAAACAGACAAGGGGTGAGCGCACCTTTGCTTCTCGTAGCAAAGGCCCTCCGATGCCAAAGTTAGTATCACGCACTAGCCCAAAACCCTAATTATTAGTAGGAAAACAATATGAATGCAACGTATTGCGTACCTCTTGCCTCTAGGTTAACCTTTGTATTTATAGACATACATTTGCTTGTTCTCCAATGCATCCTTATTACCCTAGACTTCCTATCTTATATAGGAAACCTAGCCTTCCGAGGAACCTCTTTCCCAATCAGGAAGAATCCCATACTCGTAGGGATTCTTCCCTTCACAGGATTTGTCCCATTCAGGAATTGTCCTCTAACCTATCACATCCGGGTATTGGGTTTCTTCTTCTAGAACACTTCTACCGCCTTACCTCTTAAGGCTATCTTACTCTAGAGTTCTTCTTCTGTTCGGCCATCCCTTTAGCCGAACAGACTGCCTGGACCTCTGGCTTCACATGTCACTAGACTTTATCAACCACTTAGACCACCTTCTCCTCGCGTCTTTGGTCCTCATCACCGAACAGATCGTCTGGTCCAACAACCCCTCATGTCATTGGACCTAACCACTGTCGCCCATCTTTGAGGGTGTCTTACATTACCTTTGTTATTTCACGGCATGTGTTCGGCCACTAGTTGTACCTGTTCGGGAGTACCTCCCTACACAAGGAAGAGGAAATTGGCAAGTAAAGAGCATGACGAAGTTAGAGATATGAAAACCCAAGAAAGAGATCGACACAGTCTGCTAAGAACTTTAAGCACACTTCATTGTAAATGAATCAAATATTACTAGGTTTTTCTTAGCTACTAACTTGTAAATGAAAGTACAGAAATACTAGATAACATGTGTTTTGATTGGTGGAGACAGTAGTGGTTTTAAAGATTGTTACTTGTTAATGAATCATATAAACATCCCCTTGTTTTTTATATGTTTAGCAATTTAAAAATGTTAATGGTCTTTTAAATTTTGGCACTACATTGTATAATATTCATGCCAACAAAGTGGATATATAACCATATATGTCCCAATCTATTCTTCGTACGTTATAAAAAAAACAAAGATAAATCTGTTTCATGTTAATAAAAGCACATATATGTGAGCTTATTTTAATCTGTTGTCCATCACTTTTTGAATTGGTTCATGCAGCGGCCTCACTGACTTACTTCTTTAACATTTCTAAAGAAAAAAACAAAAACAATGTATTATTCAATAATCGCTAACAAAAAAACAAAAATAATGTACATCATATCCACAAAAAGTACTCTCTTTATTTATCTTTGATCCAACACAAACACTATACTATTCAATAATCACTAACATATATGGTTATCTATCTATATATGGTTATATGTTCAAGTATGTAAAGCCGCTGCGCGGACCAATTCAATAAGTGATGGACAATGGATTTGCATATATAACCTTGTATGCGTGACTGTCATCCAAATTACAACACAAAAACAATGTTCAACAGATTAGCTTATATGTTCAATTTGTATCATACATTCGTTCAAATTCAAGATACAAAATTATGTAAAAAGTTTACTTGTTTTCAAACTTAGGTTTTGAAAACAAAACCTACTACAACACTGATCGAAACAGAGATCCGACTACTAGAGATCGAAATAGAATATCAAAAATTGACAAAAATAAAATAAAATGATCCATAACAATAAAAATTGGACTAGTTTCAGGGCCAGAGAAAAGAGTGCTCCACCACACAAAACGACGTCACCCCATGCTCTTTGTCATTCGACAACTGTGATTATGACATCGTCATTGATGAGGATAGGGAGGGTGACGATGGTGATGATGAGTGGGAGATTAAGTCTTTGATTGGTATGGATTGCACACTTGATACTAAGGTATACTGTCTCTTCGATGGCGGATGGGAATGGCAGGGAACAGAGGACGACAACGGTGGAGGACTGCGGCGGACAAAGGTAGTGGTGGTGGTTGACAGTGGCGGAGGACAGCGGCAGAGCGGTTGAGATCTGGAATGTAGAGAGAGAGTTGTCAAATGTGTTTTGAGTAGATAGTTGAGTATAATGATTAAAACCCTAACTAAAGAGTATTTTTGACTTGGACTAATTTCTATTTTAAGTGGAGTGGATTTAAGGCCTTGCCAAAATATATTAGTGGACTAGAGGGGTTATAAACTTAAATGGTGGAATTGGTGGGTTACAAACATGATATAGTGGACCCTAGACTAACTTTTTATAAAATATACCCAGCAAAGAAGAAAAGATGGCAGAGGAAAGATATAATGGAAACAAGGAAAGAATGTGAACTAACCAGCCCTGACGTCTCATTGTTCCGTAATCCACCAAAGAACTCTCAACTGCCACTACTCTCTTTCTCCCTCTCATTCTCAACATGTGGAATAAAATACCCTAGACCTCAATATCTATGTTTAAGAATAAAAGGACACCTTCTCCTCATTAAATTAGAGTTCCTCATTAAATTAGAGTACACCCTCTCTAAAAAGGCCCATCTTGAATTTTAAGATTAAGTCCGACCCAAGTAAAAGGGAAAAATTCAAAAAAACTCCTGAACTTTGAACCCAATGTCAAATAGGCACCTGAACTTAAATAAGCTTCAATTGAACACCTGAACTTTCACTCCGTTATTCAATTTACCCCCTGCAGTCTCAATCCATGACTTTCCTAATGGCAACCACTAAGTTGGACACTAACAGACAGAACAAAATATTAGATGGAGAAATTGGAGGGAAACAACAGTGATTTGGTACCTTTTTAAGACCTCGTTCAGCTAAAATAAGCCTATTGGCTTATTTTTTTGTCCTTATTCATTTTTTTTTCATATTTTTTGGTTTTTCATTAAATTTTTGGGGATTATTGCATCGTCATAACGAGAGAAATTTAAAAAGTAAAAAATTATTATCGTAATCCATTTTTTTAATAAAAACAAAAAAAATTGGTCTATTGGCTTGTTTTTGTCTTTATTTAAAAAAAATTAGGTTTCGATCGTAATTTGTTACTTTTTAGATTCCTTTAGTCATGACGATGCAATGATCCCCAAAAAAATGATGAAAAACTTGCTATGTTTGGATTTGTGTTTGAATTTTTTTTTGAAAAAATAATAGGGATAATAAGTGAAAAGAGATAGGGAGAGAAATATTGGAAGTATGGAGAATCTAGGGGGAATTTTTTAAAAAATTCTTTTTGAATTGTAAAGAGAACAATAAAAAAATACAAAAAAATTTTTGAATAAGAACAAAAAATAAGCCCGTAGGCTTATTTAGCCGAACGGGGCCTTAAAAAGGTGCCAGATTACTGTTGTTTTCCTCCAATTTCTCCCTCTAACGTTTTGTTTTGTCTGTTAGTGTCTAGCTCAGCAGTTGCCATTAGGAAAGTCACGGATTGAGACGGAAGGGAGTAAATTGAATAACGGAGTGAAAGTTCAGGTGTTCAATTGAAATTTATTTAAGTTCAGGTGCCTATTTGACATTGAGTTCAAAGTTCAGGGGTTTTTTTGAATTTTTCCCCAAGTAAAAATATGTGGCCCAATACTGTAATGTTCGAACAGCTCCCCATAAACATAAAAATATAAGTTATTCAAGTTTAAATTTATTAGAAAGATGTTTGAAAAAGAAAAGTAAAATAATTGAATTATATGTGTCAAAAATATAATTAATGTTATTTAACCGAAAAAGTGGGATGTCACAAATTGGCTTGTTTGGGGATCACAATACCAAATTCTTTCATCAAAGAATGGCTTGCAACAAGCTTAGGAACAAGAATCTGAGTCTAACTAAGCCTTACTGAAGTCAAATTAGAGGACCATGTTTGCTAAAAAAAAAATAGATCTTACAATTAGGGGTGAGCAAAAAATCCGTCAAACCGTGAATCCAGTCCAAATCAATCCAAACCTAATGGTTTGGTTAGGTTTTTCAGTAGTGTGGTTTGGTTCCAGTTTAAAAAATTTAGAAACCGTATTAAATGGTTTGGTCTATGGATTTACATTAATGGTTTCGGTTCCAAACCGATCCGATCCGTTTATAGATATAATATATATACATATAACTCATTTAATTTAGATACACCAAGTATACATGAAAGTTATAATCAACTAATTTTCTAAATCAATAATTTATTTAATCCACCGTTTTATTCATTATTCATTTACTACCAAAATTATTTAGTGTAAATTTCTATATATCACAACCCATTTCTATAATCTCAAAAGCACATAGTATATATAGATATATAATGCTCCATTTAGTGAATATTGATTCCACAGCTCAATTAATTAAAATTTTCTATAAATAAAAATCAATTCTTTATCTCCGCAATTTTGAGTACTTTAAATAGTTTACGGCGATGATATCTCAATTTAAGTAAACCGTAGTTCAAAACCGAAACCGAACCGTTGTCTAATGGTTTGGATTGGTTTGGTTCTAAACTTTTTTTTGGTTGGTTAGGTTCTCCAATTTGTATGTAGTGGTTTGGTTTTTGGTTTACTATAAAATCGAACCAATCTGATCCATCCTCACCCCTACTTACAATACTATACTGGGCTTTTAGGTACCCCCTATGAAGGCAACAATAATGATGCTAGCGGGATATGGGCATTGCCAATATCAAGAAGGTTCCTGAGGAGATAAAGGCCAACCTTTTATGTGTTGTTACTGTGGGTGAAATCCAATCTGCTCTTGCTTAAATTAAAAGAGTTGTACCGTTAGGTCCTGATGGGTACAACTCTGCTTTATTTCAAGACAATTGGGATGTTGTTGGTTGTGATGTGGTTCAGGCAATTAACCACTATTTTCTTACCGGTGAGATGAGCAGGCAATGTAAGCAGGCAATGTAACTCCACTGCCATCACTATTGTTCCTAAATCAAATTCCCCTACTACCATAAAGGATTATAGACCAATAGCCTGCTGTGATGTGCTATTCAAATGTGTGAGTAAGATTCTTGTCAAGAGGCTTCAACCCATTCTGCCTTTCATCATTAGCCCTTTCCAATCTACCTTTATAAAGGGAAGGACAATTAGAGATAATATTCTTCTTATGCAAGAGGTTGTCAAAAACTATCACTTGGAGGGGGGGTGTTCCTAGATGTGCAATGAAATTAGACTTGATGAAGGCCTATGACACTGTTGCTTGGGACTTCCTATTTGAAATAATGAAGATTATGGAGTTTCCAAACTCTTTTATTGGTTGGATTAAGCAATGTGTTACCACAATGATGTTTTCAATTGTACTCAATGGTGAATTAGTGGGGTTTCTTTCCTGGAAAGAGGGGATTAAGGCAAGGTGATCCACTGTCACCATACTTGTTTTTGCTGATAAAGGAGGCTTTTCACTGCTATGCTTGGTTACAGAGCTACCCATTTGGCTTCCACCTTTCACCCCAAGTGCAAAGATTTAAACATTAGCCATCTTAGCAAATGATCTTTTCATATGGGGCAGATATAAACTCCTTTCTATAGGTCCAATTAGCTTGTTCAGCAGATAAGGACAGAAGATACGAGAAGTCGTTCGTCCAAGTAGCTGAAAAGGACCAGTGACATGTGAAGTCACTGGACCTGATGGACTGCTTGGGCCGAACAGGGAAAGAACTCATGGTACGAGGGACCATGGTATAGGTACAGTCGCCATGCAATACGATGGTCGGCGATATGGACCAGCGACATGAGAAGTCATTGGTCTAGGAAGTCTGTGCAGAGCCTTAAACCAGTAAACATTAGAAGTTATTTGTCCAAAGGTTAGATAAAGAACCAGTGATACATGAGCTCACTGGTCCAAGTAGCCTGTTCGGCAATGAGAAGGCCGAACAGGAGGAGAAATCTGGGGAAAGCCGCCTCAGGTTCAAGGAACATTCTGGAACGGTCCAAAAACAGTGGTATTCCGTTAAGGAATGAGATCCCGAAAATGTAAGATCTGGGAAAGATAACCAACGGGAATGCAATGTTCAGCCTGTTATGAAAAAGAGTCCTAAAAGGACTAAGGTAATGAACTGATAAGGGAACGAGAATCAGAGATATCCTGAGTTTCCTATACGAGATAGGAATCCTAGGGCAACAGGGATGCTTAGGCAGCAAGCATCTATGAATCTATAAATAAGAGGTAGACCTAGAGGTAAAAGGTACGCAATACGTTACACTTATACGAGTTTCCTACTGATAATTAGGGTTTATTGCTAGTATGTGATACTAACTCTTGCATCAGAGGGCCTTTGCTACGAGAAGCAAAGGTGCGCTCACCTCTTGTCTGTTTTGCAGATTAGCGTTTCGACGACGAACTAAGGTTCCAGTGAAGAGGCACGAGTAGCCGTTGCAATCAAGTGCTGTTCTTAGCACCAATTGTTTTCATCCCCCTACAATTGGCGCCGTCTGTGGGAAACAAAAGAATTCCCTGTGAATAACAACCACAATGGAAGGAGATCCATTGACATCGCTTGATCCAAAGAGCCAGCTAGGTGAGGGAGGAGATAAATTCCCACCAAAGGCTTCGAGGAAGCCCGATGGCGGGCATACCAAGAGGACCACGAGCAAGGATCACCCCCTGACTGTCCATGATGACTCCAAGAATAAGGAAGGCAGGACAGCCACGGAATCCACGAGAATGAGTAAGTCCCATCGTGGGAGAGATTCGATCTAACACTCGAGGAGTGTGCACAACAACGAAGACATCCTTAATAAAAAGAGGCAGGAAATTGAGGAGTATGCTCGTTTGATCAAAAAATGAGAGTATGAGATTCGAGAGTTACAACGGTTACGAGAACACCCAGAGGATTATGGACTTTCACGAAGGAATTCCAGGGGAGACAGGCTGGCTATAGTAGTCCACAAAAAGGCTCCTTCATAAGGAAGAAGGAGCAGGAGCATGAGCCCCACCCCAAGGCGACAAAAAGCTTCTCCACAAAAAGGAGGAGCAGAAGTAAAAGCCGAACACCAGAGCGGCGAAGGGCTTCTTCATGAAAAAGGAGGAGCAGAAGTCGAAGTCCCACCCCCAAGGAGGAAGGGACCAAAAAACACTATAGGGATAGGTACAAGAGACCTGAATCCAATTGGGAAAAGCATAGACCCCACGAGAAAAAGGGACTAGAAGATGGGACCATGACTGCACGAGAAGCAGCACGAAAGGCACTTAGCAATATTGCATCCTCCCCCTTTGAAAGAAAGTTACAGGAGGCAAAACTGCCGAGCAGGGTGAAGTACAGAACGTTTATCCTTTACGAGGTAAATGCAGATCCCGTGGCACACATACAGCACTACCAGAAAGCAATGTTTATGCATGATGGGGATGATGCAATTACGTGCAAGATGTTCCCATTGAGTTTGGGTAAGGTAGTTTGTCTTGGTTCCATAAGTTGGGTCCGCACTCCATCCAAGGATAGCGGCAGTTGGCCGAGAAATTCACTGCTCGGTTCCTGACGAACAGGAAAGCGCCGAAAATGTTTAAGAGCTTCTCCGTTATGAAGCAAGGAGAGGACGAGCCGATCAGGGACTATGCGAAAAAGTACTGGGAGACTTTCAACGAGATTGAAAGTTGCAGTGAAGAATATGCAATAGCCTCGTTCAAGACTGGGCTGCCTGTTCAGGGGAAGCTGTGAAAGTCATTGAACATGAGTCCAGTAGGAACACTAGCAAATCTAATGGAACGGATTGAGCAGCATGCCAGGATTGAGGATGACATACTCTGGGAAGATGGCAAGGTGGTTGTCGAGCAAGCGAAGGGACCTGCGAAAAAGGTAGATAAATCAGAGCCCAAAATTTACTGGGAAAGGAAGGATTATGGGTAGGCTAAGAAAGAACTATACAAGGAGAAACGACCTCCTGACCCCAAGTCCTTCTTTTCAATAAATACGGTTTGGAAAGAACCAATCTATAGGGTTCTTTATCGAATAAAGAATCAGCCTTACTTCAACAGGGCCCCCAAGCCTAGGTGGAAATAAAGACGCAAAGTGGGTGTAGACACCTCCCAAACGGGGCATCGCCATACAAACTGATCATTGCTTGTTTGCTTTCCACTTCATAAACCAGGATCGTGGATATTCCCATAGCTAG
Source organism: Rhododendron kiyosumense (assembly GCA_019656275.1). Taxonomy (NCBI): domain Eukaryota; kingdom Viridiplantae; phylum Streptophyta; class Magnoliopsida; order Ericales; family Ericaceae; genus Rhododendron; species Rhododendron kiyosumense. The sequence goes on along the minus strand of BPLS01029978.1, from coordinate 449,389 downwards.
AAACATCGCCACACGATAACGGTTATCATCAAAATAGAGTCGTCACCTAGTTTATAAAAACTAGGAAAAGAGATGAGATTCCAAGTATGGGAGCCAAAAGTACAATAAGGGGAAGGTGTTAGGCACCCCTCTTTGCCCAGTCGTAAAACTAGCCCATAATCGTTCGACATATGACTAATATTTGCTTTATTTAATTCTAAACACATAGTCTGGTTATTTAGCCTTTAACAATTGATAAAGTGAGCCAAAACAATAATGATAACATGCATCAAAATAGAAAACAAACTTTCCCAGAGAATGGATCCTTCGGCCGGTGAATGGATGTCACAGCCGAGGAATCCTTCTGGATCGATGTACCGACCGAAGGATCGAAGACCCAACCAATGTTCTTCCTCACACCAGAATTAAACGTTTAACAGAAAATCAAATACTATGATTAAAGTACAAAAACGTAAAATAGATCAAACCATAGGCCCCTGGGTCTCACCACCTTGATCCCTTTGTTGCTTGATTGCTTCGGATTGAGGGTGATTGACTGATTTTGCTTCTCGAAACCCTAGAGTTAGGGTTTGTACTTTAGGGGTTTGATCGTCGGATTACGGCTGCCTACAGGAGTTTAGGGCTTTTGTAGAGAGGATATGAGAGATTATTTCTGTAGAGTTTGGAGGTACAAGATGTAGGAATTGGATGTTAATTTTGGAACCCTAAGGCCTTTTTATATAGGCATGGAATGACTCATTCCGGCCAATGAAATGGCGTGAATCAATGAGGAATTATAGGGTCAGAAGATCTCTAGACGAATCTGCTTTCGTAGCCCGAACGCATCGGAGTTTGGCTGCTAGGGTTTGGAGATTGAATCAAACGTATGACAAAACATTCTAGAATCTGGAAAATAGACGATCTGGCGGCCGGGCAAAGGATCTGGCAGCCGAGGAATAGATTAGGCGGCTGAGGAATATATGGACTTGGCGGCTGAGTGATTGATCTCTTAGGGAGATTTTTAAGCAATGGGCTTCACGGGTGAAGAATTGATATTGAGGCCATGAGATCGATGTTACGGCCAATAGAAAGATTCTCCTAGGAAACTGCATTTCTATCTGAAAGGCTATTTGGCTCTGGATTGGGTCCTCTAAATGGCTCAAAGTTCTCACCATAAGTCCATGGGTTCACAAGAAGTCAATCAGCAATTACTGTATCCATATCATCATCGGGATGGTCCTTAAGGTGAGACTTGAAATAATCGTTAGGCCAAATTGGAGTGTCAACAGATTCCCCTCTTTGACTGAACTTAGACGGATCATAAGACATGTTTAAGTAAGAGTCAAAGCTGTAAAAGCAACTCAATTTGGTCAAACCACTATTCCAAGGGGTTATTTTTATTTTTTGAAAAAGGTTTTGGTTATGGTCGGGCCGGGAGGCTGCCTACGTATTCCTCGAGGGAAATTCAGACCAGTCGTAGTTCGGAGGGGCAGTAAAAGAAGTCCAGAGGGTTAGGGACAGAAGATGTACCTTCGAGTTTTAAAAGCCGTAGTGCAACGTACCTGAGTTATGCCAGGATTTTGGCGGAGAGTAGTTAAAGGAGCGTGGAGCTGCCGGGGAAGTATTGGTGGAGAGCATCCTCAGTATTTTTGGGGTAGACCAGTACACGGTGGGTGAATCGATTGCTTTTCTTGATCATCCTTACTTTGACTGAGGGGAGCTCGGTTGGGTAGCCTATCCTTGCAAACGAGCTTGATGGAGTTGATGTAATTGGGTGGAATTCAAACCATCTTTCTAAGATGATCGGATGCCGATTTTGAGATATGGCGGCACGAGGCCTGGGACTGAAGTGCAAAGCTTGAAGTGATAAAGCCGAGGTGTGGAGCCAGTTGTATGCAGGATTGACCTGTTTCATGAGTGAGAGAGATGCAAAACATAGTATGTGGCTATGTGCATGATGATGGTTAGATATGATAATGGTGATGCAAAAGTTGATGATGACAATGGTGATGCAATTGATGCTTATGTGCACAGGCCCGTGCGTGTGTGTTTGTTTTAAACATAGAGTTTTTTTCAAGTTCCGGACTTAAGCATTCAGAACATAGAGCTCGAGCATTCAGAGGGTAGAGTCCGAGCATTCAAAGTATAGGCTTTGAGCATCCAGTACACAGTGGTTGGGCATTCAAAGAGCTTCGAGCATTTAAAGTATAAACTTTAAGCATTCAAACATAGAGTTGTAGATCCAGTACGCAGTGGTTGGGCATTCAAGCGTAGAACTTGGGCATTCAAGTGTAGAACTTAGCATCCAGTACACAATGGTTGGGTATTCGAAGAGCTTCTATCATTCAAAGTTTTGGAACTTTGAGCATTCAAACATAGAGCTTGAGAACTGATGATATCTTGTTGTGGCATGGAGTTGGCTGAGATAGTGAGCTTGAGAATGAGAGCGTAGAGCTGTTGAGATTAGAGCTGTTGAGTATTCCATCTTCCATCTTCCACGGGATTTCATTTGTTCCTCATGCTTAGGATGCTTCCAAGGCTAGTTTCCACATGGTCGGGATGTTTCCAAGACTAGTTCTGAGTATGCTCGGGATCTTCCCCAACGCTTGTTCTGAGTATATTCCACATGCTTTGGATTGTCCCCAAGGCTAGATTCCATATGCTCGGGATCGTCCCAAAGGCTAGTTCTTGACCATATTCCACTTTGACTCGATCGACTTGTTAACCCAAAATGCCATAAGGTTTGTTAAATGCTTCGGCTATTAATGTCTTCAGAGTTTTCCATCACCTCCTTCAACTTGGTGCCATGGGAAGTTCCATCGCCTTGACTGATGGGGTGATCCACACATACGCTCCAAGAGATATCCATCGCCTCCTTTAGCAAATTCAACTTGATTTGGGAGATTTCCATCGTCTTTGTTGATGAGGTGATCCTTATGCAAGCCTAAGCGATTTCCTTTGCCTCCTTGTTAGGTAGATTTCCATTGCCTCCACTAACGGGGCGCTTTCTGAAGGTTAAACGCTTTCTGAAAGCTAGCCTTACAGATGCTTTCAGAGGCTGAATGCTTTCTGTCAACATAAATGCCTTTTGGAGGACTTTAGCAACACAAATGTTTTCACACATGCCTTCTGGAGGACTTTCAGCAATACAGATGTCTTTTGACAATACAGGTGCCTTCTTGAGGACTTTAGCTTCTTTGAAGTTTGGATTTCTGATCATGACAACTCCAAGTAGTACTCACATACTGGAGTGATTGTGAAGACTGAGAGCTTGCTTATCACTTGAATGTGGAGAACATTCAGAACTACCTGCAATCCCACATTCGAATAGTTTAGAAAATGACATGGACAAGAAAACAACATGCGACAATTTTGGAATCGACCATGGGCCAAAATCCTTTTATGTTGACTACTAAGGGTAAGGCCACCACACTGTTAAGGATCCTAGTTCAAACATTGAACCATTTTGGGTGACATAGTGCAACGCAACACATATGCATATTAATCTGTGTAGAATAGAATCCCCCTGTTTTAGGCAATGGATGCTTGATTCTAGCTCAACTGTGCGTGATAACGACAACCTAATTGCCCCTAGCATAGAAATATGCGATGTATGTGACAATTAATGCAACGCTTCTCTTGTTGGCATGCTTTTGATAGTGCTATGCTACAGTCTTCCATAAAAAGGGTTTGAGGCATGGGCGCCCTTCCAAGGTATGGCATCCTCCAAGCTAGATTAAGCCAAGCATGTTTGCGGAGAGGCAGACTTCTCGGAGCACCACTCTTTTGACTCGTTTCCTTTGTTTTACTTCTGGCATCATTGTGATGATGGTTACACCTAAATAGTCTTGCAGAGGTTAGATGAGTTTCGCTGATGATAGTAATACCTTGACTAAGAGCAAGTTAGTCCAAACAAATGTTATGCAATCAAGAAACTGAAGCAACCACCCACCATGAGGATGTGCTCATAAAAGATCAGGGCCAAAAGATAATGCAAATGCCCAAACCAGATGATAGGATGATAATGGTATGCACACAAATCCGCAATGTATTCTGGACATCTCCACTTTTGCGTATTTGATCCAATGCTTCCTAAGGTGACTCACTACTGACAAAACTTCACACTAGCCAAACAGCTATGACAAGATAAGATTTAAAACATCGCGATACTCTAGTGATAAATTTGCTCGGCCAAAGAGACCAACTAGCTACAATCTTCATGAAATGGGAAACTCATGTTATCTCCTCAAAAGTTTGTAGATAATAATTATGATTGTGTCAACAACACTTAGGATAAAATTAACTTTGAAAACTTTTCCTCGAGGATTTCAAAATCATACCATTCCATCAATCATGCTCTATATCCATACCACTCAATTTGCCATGAGCCATAGCTTTACAAACCCATGCCCTTAGTCATTTTAGGTGAGTTCATTGTTTTGAGCCGACTGTCACGAGTTGAATTGTTGAGTGGCCATCCTCACGAGAGGTTGGATACTTCTGAGAGGAGAATAGAGGAGGGCCTAGTCGTGCCCCTTATCCCATATGATTCTTCATGATGCGTACTTTGCCAGAGTAATACGTACCCCATGATGTTTTCTTATCACATCACTTTTCCACACTGGTTATGCCCCTAGTGTCTTGGATCCTGCTTCTAAGTCGTGTTCCTCAATCTGAGAGGACTTTGTTATGGACCATAATGTAGGCTTGGGGTTTTGGCTTAGAAAAGAAATGGATGTAAAGGCTCAAACGTAACTTCTACTTATGCTTGGGTTTTAAAAGCTAGTAGCCATCTTTAACATTCTTATCAACTATTGTCGTCTCTTGTCTCACTTTGTGTGAAAGAGTTGTTTTCTTCAAAATGTCCTTTGTATGGATTGGAAGAAATGTTTTCTTCAAATGCCCCTTGTATGATGGGATGATCATTTTTTTCATTGATTTTTCTTTCATCTATTCGTTTTGTATTTTTTGTTTGCCCCAGCGTAGGGGATGGCTACCTAGTAGGCTTTTCAAAGGAATTATCCAAACACTCAACGTGGCTAGCAAGGTATAAGTGTTTGGATAGATGAAATGAATGCCTCTCTTTATTTTGAATCATATGACAAAGTGACATGGATCCTAGCCAAGAGATTAAGAGCTTTGATATTTAACCAAGTGGATTTCTTAAGATTGAGCACCAGTCTTAAGACACATAACAGATGTAAGAAAACATGGCCGATTTTTCACTTCTCTTCTCTTTGTTCATGCTCTAATTTTTGCCTAGATCGCCCTTGCAGATTTTCAATCTAGCGAGCTCATTTTTCTTCTCCTCTCTTTTTCTCTTTTCTCTTTTTTATTCTCCATCTCCAATAGTGGCCCTAGAAATTCTTAACTCAACAGAAATGACATGGGCCATAGTTTTGAAAACTCAATCTTTGCTTTTGACAACTTGAGTGATTATGATGTGTTTCAAAAGGATATCATGAAATCACTTTGAAATCCCTAAGGATTGTTTTCAACATTTGACGTTATCATGAGCACTCTATAGCAGCAACTTAGCACAAGAGAATATTTTCAAAATTGTGGCCGACCATAAGGTGCGCACGTATCACAAAAAGAGAATCAGGCCATTCGTAATTCTTGTCTAAGGAGATTCACATTCTGGAAGAGATTCACATTTCATGTCGAGTGCAAAGAGCTGGTCAAAAACCATGATGAACAAATTAACTTTAATTTTACGAGAAAATAAACTCAAGACTCAAACTCCTAAAAAAAAATAAACCCAAGACTCAGATTGTAAAAAAAAGCTAAAAAAAAAAAGCATTGACTCAACATTTAGACTAAGACGTGACAGACTTGGCTATTGCCGCTCAAACATTCAACTTGGTTGGATCAGAAAACCCATTGATCAATGAGTTCTTGGATATCATGTTGCAATTGGATGCAATGATCAGTTTCATGCCTAGGAATCTGATGGTAGGCACAGTGCTTGGTAAGATCATAGTTTAGGCCAAATGGTGGGCGGGGTGATTGAGTTTTTAAAGGTTCGAGGAGTCCTTGTTCAACCAGAGTAGCCAGGGCTTAAGATGGGGATGAGTTAAAATTTTGGCGGTGGCGGAGTGCACGACATTTAGGATTGGAAGTGGGGTTCTGGTGAGCAGGTGTGTGTTGGGATGGATTTAGTGGAAAGGGAAAGAGAGAGAGAGAGAGAAAGGAGATGGTGTGAATCGTGGTGATTTGATCTACCTCACATACTACAAACGCAATTTTCCTCAGACCACTAGAAATTGGGCTAAGGTGCAGAGGGGGCCTACTATTTTACCAAAAAATCCCTCCGACCCAGCAGCACTAAAGGACAAAATAGTGTGTAAAAAAGAGGACACAGAGGGAAAACCTCAAAAGTCTGAAAACCCGGTAAAGTAATTTGTAAATAACCTAAATAATGGCTGCGGCCCACCACTATAAAGCCCGATACTACAAGAACGCCCAAAACCGAAAAAGAGTAAATTCGGCGCTCTAGTGTGCAAAGCCAGGGGCATTTTCCTCCAATCGTGGCAAAATGTAAGCCACCTTTTAAGACTACGTTCGTTTATAGGTGCTTGTGGATAAGCATTCAATGGGCTTAGTAAGCCAAGAATCAAAGCAAAAATGAGTGAACTACTTTCATCAATTAATCAAGATCCACATTAGGCCTATTTCACTGTCTAATAATGCCATAAGAACAAGAACATCCGTAGATTAAAAACCATGCAAACCTAAAAACCAATTGTAAAATAGTCAAGATAATTAATATACCTTTCGGAATAAGTTTTTAGAAAACAGTTTTTGAAAACGCAAATACCCATCATTTCCATTGTGTATTTACTTTTAGAGGACAAAAGGACTTTGAGAATTTGGAAACTAACACCACTACAAAAATAGATAAAGACCTCGGTCATTTGGTGTGATCTTTTACTTTTAATCTCGCATTCAAAACCATGGTTTATCAAGGTATAACTAAAAGTCACTATCTTTAACCACAGGATAAAAACCGTGATTAAAACTCATTAAAACCGTAACAAAAAACATAAAAACTGTGATTAAAAATGACAAAACCGTGACCTTTAATAGCTTAACATCTAAGCTTCATTATAAAACCGTGGTTGTTTAGAGAGTAATAATCTCAGTTTTTGAAAAAATCGAGATTAAAAGTGGCATTTTCCTAAGGGAAAAAATCTCACTTTATTTATCTTGTTGGGTTTTGAATCTAAATCTCTTGAGTTTTGCATAGAAACTTCAACCAACTACACCACACACACTTTTCAATATATAATTGAAATATTTAATATATAACATATGCGTTTAACATTAAAATATATTTCGAACATCATTTTGAACCTTTAAATATGAAAATTAGAAATTTTGATAAACATGAAAGTTGTAGCCCTTTGTGTTATTATTTAAACCCAATTTGAATTATCTCAATTAATGGAGTTTTGAGCATAGAGTTATACTCGAAATACATTTGGCGATGAAACGCAACCTTTATAAATTTTGTCACCAAAGGTACCCATTTGGTGACGAAATATATTTTCATCGCTGAAAGTACCCCATTTTTTGATGAATTATTGTTTTGTAAAATGGTTGAGAGTGACATTTATTTAGGGGTATTACGCGCGGAGTCGATTAAGGGGTAATCGACTTTCAACTTTTCCTATATAAGAGCTTTCATCTCAATTCTAAAAAAAATGTAATGTATTCTCTAACTTACGACCTCAGTTTCTAGGTGATTGAGATTAAAGGATCTTTTTATCTCAATTTTTCCAAAATGAGATATAGTCTTTCATATACAATCTTAGTTTTTCAAAAACGAGATCTATTCTTTAAGCTACAATCTCACTTTTGGATTATTGAGATTAAAAAAAATTTTCATCTCAGTTTTTTGAGAATGAGATCTATTTTTCAAGTTACAATCTCACTTTTTAGATTACTAAGATTAAAAAATCTTTCTATCTCAATTTTTTTGTATAATTGAGATTAAAACTATAGTCCATAACATTTTATTACACTTTTACAAAAAGTGAGATCTTTTTAGTTTTTGGACCGTGATCTTTATACCATTTTGTAGTAGTGTAAACTCAACATACTCTAGGAATGGCTTCTTTTTTAATATCCTTAAAATAAGGTTCAGAATCTATCATCCGAATGAGTTTTTATAATATTCCGAAAAACTCATGTAAAGATGCAATCAAACAGAGGTAACAAAATCCAAGGTGTTTGAACTACTCCGAAAAGGTACATCAAAACTAAAATCCTTACATTACTTGACGTTGTGGTCACAAACCTGGTGATATTCATAGAATTATCTAAGGTCAGGAATAGTCCTACAGTCCTACCCATACCTATCTAAACACATCTGGATTGATCCTAAATTCCTACCATGGAGGTGTGAGTTTCTATAGGTGGTATAGCAGCAATGGGAGGAGCAACCCTAACCGGCGGGAATAAGAAAGTTTTGCATTTTCTTTGTAGGTTAGGAGAAATTGCAAAATGATAGCATACTAGCAGCAAGAAAAAGAAAAAAAAATTGAACTCCCTGAAATGCGTCTCGCAATAATGCACATTCGTTTTCCAAGAATACGGGAGCTTCCATTCATTGTTTTGCCCAAGCGTGAAGACACAGCCGAACACATCCATCATAAGCAATCACAGCATTTCACGGCCCTTGTGCACTGAATTTGATTAAGAAAACATATAAGAAAGTTATGTACCAGTCGAATGGAAGAAGCAAATCTGTAATAGTAGAACAGAAGCAAGTTATATACTAATATACGAAAGCCCAAGAGAAAGGAAAGAACGATCGTGTGTGACCTTTTATCTTCAACAAAAGAAGAGTTTGAAAAACTTTAGCACAAGATCTAAATTTGTTGAAAATATTTCATACCAAAACGATACAAAAAGTGTTAATTTCCGATCAGTTCAAATCGAATTTACCTTGTATGGACGCGTACTTCTTCATGATAGCCATTTGCTTGGTCATTAGGCATGGATATCATACAATTAACAAAGACAATAAAAGAGAAGTAATTACCCGTGGACACTTTCCAAAAACCTTGTAAAGTATCCTAAGAGTCTAGTATGTACCTCGAGAGAATGACATCTATTGGATAAACATCTCCCCACATAGGATCCCTTCGCAGGTATAAGAAGTAAATTCCCTTTCCCGACTATCTTATACATTTCAAAAGATAGTTGATGAGTTATTGATTCAAGGATTTAATGCCTTGTTTAGATGATATTTTGAAAAACTTGAAGTAGATAACTTGTTGTTTGGATTCTACATATATAGTCAACAAACTATCATGCCTTACTTCAATGGCCAATTATATCACAACAGATTTTTATCATGAATCAGTGCACTTATAAATCTATCATGCCTTATGTCACATCCCAAGAGTTTTTTAGCTTTTTAATCACAGTTTTATTTTCCCACGATCTCTATTATATTCTTGAAGCACTAATATTTTGAGATATCAAGAGAAATTGCAAAATGATAGCCCACTAGCTACAAGAAAAAGAAAAAAATGAACTCCCCGAAATGCGTTGCGCAACAGTGCACATTCGTTTCCAAGAACACGGGAGCTTCCATTCATTACTTTGCCTACACAGGAAGGCACAGCAAAACACATGCATCATAAGTTATCACAGCATTCCACAGCCCTTGTGCACTGAATTTGATTAAGAAAGCATATAAGAAAGTTGTCCAAAAAAAATAACTAAATAACTAAGAACTAGGAAGTTATGAACACAAAAATATCTACAATCAGTAAGAAATACCTGGCATGAAAGGTAGGGAGGCAAGCTGGGACAAAACATGAGGGCCCCACAACTTCTACACCAGTGGCACTCCTGTAATACAAATAAAATACCTAAGTCCAACATTTAACAAATAAATTCAGTTTTAAAAGCATGAAACAACTTGAAGCATGGGTATAGCTTATTGGTATGTTCCAGATTCTAAAAACCGTGCACAAGAATAACAAAATATGACAACATTTGAAAAGAAAAACTAGCACAACATTTTACAAATCTCGCGAGCCTGGTCACACTTCTTTAGTCTAGCACTATCTTGTGCTTCAACCTAAGGCATTATTTCTATCACGCCCTCAAGTTTTAACATAAATATAAAAGATTTTTCATAAATAAATCCTCACAATATTTCATACAATACCCAAAAGATTATTGTATATCCATTCTCATAATAATACTTCCAAGTCCATAAGATTTCGAAATATTATATCACCGGCTCAACGCCCCAAATTAGCATAAGTATCCAGTGTCATGAGAGTTTAAAGTTACAAATATTCCGTAGTCAAAAGGATTATAATTTAAGTTACAAATACATCTTTTAAATGAAATTTACAAAGATGAAATAGTAAGTCCTTTAGATAGCTTTCAAATGGGTATGTCCACACTCCAAGCATTCCAATCATGCAAGCTATTGTTCCGGTTTAGCACCTAAAAATGATATAAGGCTTGAGATACACTAGCCAAGTAGAAAAGTCAATGCAAACTCTATATGCAAATGAGCAATACGGACGAACAAAAGATAGAAACCAAATGACAACAGAGATAAGCATAACTATGATGATTAAGTACCCAACTATCGCCAATCCATCTTCTCGTGCGATATCACATTCTTTCTCATTTCCCCTTTGTTCGTCGTCGAACCCTTCATCAAGAAACTTTTCCTTTTGATATCAAACAATTTAGAGAAAACTCAAGACCATTATAGGCCGAGCTCCATTGATTCGGGCTGAATACCGGAGTCCGTTGATTTAAGCCCAAATACCGGAAGATTTTCATCAAAATCCTTTAACTAAAACTAAAATCCTTTCATTAACTTCACAAACCAATTACGTATTGTTAAGAGTCTGAGCTGATGCTCCTGCGAGGCACTTACTCAATAACGAGCCCTTAAGACAAATGATATGGGCATTTTGCTCCAGCCAAGTATTTACACATTTAAGAGCCCTGAAAGTATATGATATGAGCATTTAGCTCCTGCCAGGCATTTACTCATTTAAGAGCCCTAAAAATATATGATATGAGCATTTAGCTCCTGCCAGGCTTTTACTTATTCAAGTGCCCTGAAAAGTACTCCTTATGTCCGTTTGTTACCCATATTTATTCCACGTTCCCACTTCACAAACATCAAATTATTCAATCGAGTCCAAAGCTGTTTATTTAATCACATGATATTATGAAATCAATAATCTACTATAACGCATACAAGCAAATACACACATTCTCACCGTACCTCACATTACACTCTCATACCTTCACATATCACATATCAACCCACGATGAGACTCTACAATGTCCGATCTTCTAGTTTCTATACTCGGAGTCTGCAAATTTTATGCTAAAGAAATCAAAAAAATTCTACGTATTGCGAGAAAACGAATTGCTATTCTACCCATTGGATTACTAAGCATGCTCATGTGCATCGTCCGTGTTTCAACACGCAATAACTTACATTCCTCATTTCTTAACTCAACGAATTCATTCTAGTCCATTGGATACCACTCTAAGTGTGAAATAAGTAATACTCTCCGAAACACGTGAAAAATTGCATAAACAAACCAATTAGAGTCGATGAGAAGCTTCGAAATGTGATTTGGAAGATGTAGGAAAAGCTGCTCATAGACATTGTAGCAGCTCAATCACCTACCAGTAGACGAGAGTAATTCTGCACTTTTCCTACCTGTAGGTGAAAGTTTCTACTAGTAGAAATTGGAAACAAAAAGGCCAACAATTTTCACGAAACAACATTGTACTTGTCCTATCGGTAGGTGAAAAGTTCTACTGGTAGGTGGATGAATACATTTGAGCTGTTGTAGTACGTTTGAGCTGGTTGTAGAAAAATTTCTCACTTGTCCTATCGGTAGGTGGAAATTTCCTACCGGAAGGGAGAGTGCGTTTTGGGCAATTTTGACAAAAATTTCAGATTTTGATCCAAACTCAATGACAACCAATTCAAGCACAAATAAGGCACTAGAATACTCAAATAACATATAAAGAGAGGTAGAATTCCCTACCTCAAGTCGGAAGGCGAAACCCAAGTAATTTGAATGAGCCCTAGCTCTAAAACTTTGAAATCTACCGAGACACTCCGTTCCAAGCCCAAACCGACAAAACCCAAACGTGACATGCGATTACGAGGCGGAGAAGAGGTAGATCCATGGATGTATTGAGGTATTGGGTGAGGTTTTGTGTGTGGGAGAAAGAGAGTGGGAGAGGGAGCCGAGAGAGCGAGAGATAGGCTTGAGAGATGAGAGAGAGTGAGATGGGAATTATGATTCCCTACATACACACATACACATATATATACTAGGACACACACACAATCACACTTGCACTCCCTCCTCCACTTTCAATCCTTATCATTTAAGCCCTAAATTAAATAAATCTAACAAATTTTACATTTATTCAATATTCTAATATTAATAAAACCTTCAAACAATTTTTCAAAAAAAAGAAAAAGAAAATAAATACGGGTCTCTACATCCTACCCTCCTTAAAGAATTTTCGTCATCGAAATTTGCTAACCCAAATCCAACCGAGTCACCCATCGTAATGCCGAACCTCACTCCATAACTTCATCATCCCTTTTCTAACATAGACTTTTTCCTTATCTTAATTGCTCCACAAAACCCTCTCTAACGGTATGATCCTACCACTCAATACTCAGCCACGAACCTCTATCATTCGTATCAATTCCTCAAGTCCTAAGTTTTGTACAAAAATCCTAGTTCTCATATACCTTTATGACAATCTCACCAAAATCCAACTAATAGCACCCCCACGTTCTCCAAATTCCAAATTCCACTTTTTCACTCCCTGCGTTTCATTCAAGACCGAAGCGAGAAGACTATCCGTAACAAGACGATCAAGTTAGTCCGAGTTCTATGGAAGCATCGTGGAGCTGGAGAGACTACTTGGGAAAGAGA
>BPLS01029978.1:369397-436039 GCA_019656275.1 Rhododendron kiyosumense | reverse complement strand
CAAGAGAGGAGAGAGAGAGAGAGAGAGAGAGAGAGAGAGAGAGAGAGAGAGAGAACCCGAGAGAGAGAGAGAGAGAGAGAGAGAGGCCGAGAGAGAGAGAGAAGGGAGAGAGGAGAGAGAGGAAGGAGAGAGGTTGGAAGATTTGATGTTGTCTTGGTGATTTGAGATGTGTACTTCAAATCCTTGCAATTTACTTCTTCCCATTTCAAATCCTTACACTTTGTACTCCCATATATTCACCTAGCAAGCTTCCTAACCCTTGGATGGTGTACAATTCTCATCTCAACCCTCCAATTGGATGCAAATCTCTCCAAGGTACACCATAGCCTTACAAGCTAGGATTTTCCTTTGATTTTCCATTGATATTTCCATTTAAATTGGAATTTTCCTAACCCTTGGATTGTGTACCAATCTCATCTCATCCTTCCATTTTGATTCAAGAATCAACCCTAGTACTAACCTAGCCATGCAAGCCTAGGATTTTTCCTTGATTCATGCTTCAAAGTTGGATTTGTTTTGATTTAAAATTGGGGAATGGAGGAGAGAGAGGGGGCCGGCCATAGAGAGAGAGAGGGAGCCCTTGGCCTATAAATAGAAGCTCATTCTCACTTGAAATCTCACACCTCAAAGCAATTGCTCCTCCTTCTCTCTAGAAATTCCAAGTTCTTAGTCTTTTGTTCAAAGTTTCTTTGTTTGTGTGAGCTTCTTGAGCGAAACCCCCGAGCTACTTCCTAAACCACCCGACGGCTCTTAAAGTAGAGTAGTAGTAGTTAGTTAGGTTGTTTCTAGGGAAAGTTTTCCAAAACTTTTCCTTTCGAAGCAATCGGAGCGCCGTTACGCTGCCGGAATTCACCCGACGACCAAAGCCACCGCCAAGAAGAACGGTAGTGAATCCTATCTATTTTGTAGTATATCCTAACTATTTTATCGTCATTGGTAGTAATCTTAACTAGTTTCAAAAGCTTATTTGATTTTGTAAAAAAGTTGTGATCTTACTTTAAAAATGGCTTGTTTGTTGTTTGAAAAGTAAAAATGCATGTTCATGTTATTTTTTTGTATTCAAGCATGCTAAGTGGCTTAGATGTTGTTGTTTTACTCTTACGAAGTTGAAATAAAGCATGTTGTTTGTAAAAAGTTTCACACGCGGAAGTCTCACATGCAAACGTGACACGAAAACCAAGAAAGTAGACATATGGCACCTAGGGTGTGTTTAACTAGTTGTTGTGTTTTTCCCGGTTGGAAAGTACTTTGGAAACCACGTAATGACCATTTTGAGGGTATTATGTGAATGTGTGTGTGTGTGCCAATGGGAACCTGGTGCGGCGGAACCATTGTGAGGATACTCGAGAATCCGGAACGGCGGAATCGAGGTTGGGTGTGTTTGGCTTGGTATCCGCGGTACGGAACCAATGCTTGTGTGCCAATGGGAACCCGGTGCGGCGGAACCATTGTGAGGATACTCGAGAGCCCGGAACGGCGGAATTGAGGTTGGGTGAGTTAAAAGGTGTTTTTGATAAAGTGTAGAAATGAAAAAGTTAACGATGAGTCAAACGCCAACGGTAGTTACAAGCGAAAGTCAAACATGTTAGCTTATTGTCTTTTATCCCTGCGTGTATACTTATCATGTGGAAATCGATGTTAGTTTAGTAGGATTTACTATTGAGCCCTCGTAGCTCATGGTGTTGCCTTTGTGGTGACCCTGGCATATTATATGGGTGGCGACGCCGATATAATATGTCAGATTTGATAGATGAACAGGGCGACCTCTTCACTTTGGAGGCGTACGGAGCCGAGGAACTCGCTAGGCTGGAGGAGCAAGAGGAGCCGTAGACTAGGATTTCCTAGTTTCCTTTTGTTATCTTTTGAACTTCAAATGCTCCTATGTGAGCCGTTTTGTAATAATGAGCAGTGACTCAATATTTCTGTAATAATTTTCCTTTATTAACGTACCTAAAATTAGGGGCGTTACATCACCCATTGCCCAGCTATACCCATACTCATCATAGTCAACTCATCACGCTTTAAGCTATTGATATCTCTCTTGACTTCAAGTATAAACACATCTCACAACTAATTCATTCTATTGATACCACTATTAATAGATATCAACACCGCTCCACTTTCCTTAGTCCACTCGAGTCATTATTAGTTTTTATTTTCGGAAATCTAAACTCACTTCTATGGACATACATTCTTTCTACACAACTCAATACAATGCGACATTAAGACTGTTCAAGCGAACTCCCAAATTCACTATTCTCCTTCTCACAAGCCATTAACTACTCTCACCTAAGGGTTGACATACTGCTGATACCTTCCATATCTAACTTTCTAATCATATCATACAAAAGAGTAGTGAGGACACACGCCAAATTCTAACCAAATATCGTCTCCCAGTAACAGATACGCACTCACATATCAGTGTCTACACTGCACCGTATACTACAAGCAAATTACACACATTGAAATTGCACATCAAGTCAAGCATGCATGTTAACGCTAAACAACAATAACTTTCGTACACGAAATTTTATATATATATATATCAACAAACCATCCATACAAATTGATGACTTACACAATATCAGATTCATCCACGTATTAACAAACTCGCTTGATATCGAGTATATCATAACTCTTGGCTCTAGCAAACCCCATGGTAATCCCATTCATCTCATTTCAATCTCGCGATACATCTCATGTTTTCTGTGCTCCCATCAATATCGAATACTCTCATTCGATAACTCTAGTCAAGCTAGGCCCTCCACATATTCACAACTTTAAACATTACCGTAAATATAATATACACACCAAACATACGTACTCTTAATGCTTAATCATCTCTATGACTTGACATCATTACAACCTGACAAGATTTCATCACCCAAGTGCCTACACATAATAAGTGTCATGGCTGCACCAACTAGCATCTAATACTCTCAAATATCTCTATGCTAAAATCTAGTCACCGATATAATCCAATTGACATACTTCTCCCCAAACACCCACAATACTTCGAGGTTTTAAACAACATATCTACCCTTCTCAATACATTCTAAGACTACTACAACCTCATTACTTAAGAATCAGTTCCACTCGCACCAATAACTTCTAACGGTTCCGCTCACCACAAGTTTCATAGCTCTCAAATTTCTTTCTCTCCATTAAGTATTCTTATCGACATCAATATTCCTTAAAGACATTCACCACACTTACGCTCAAACTCTATAACGATAACTTTCATTCTCGTCACCACCACTGCTACCACTATCTCAATCACCATTACACCTTAGCCTCCCTCAAACGAACTCATCACCTCAATAGCATACCTCAACATGTCCTATGCTCTCATTAACCTAGTCCATATCCCGAATACACTTCTTACACAATCTCTATAATTAATTTTTTCAACTCACGATGTACTGTTTCTCCTCATGCCTATCGCTTCCAAAGTGCCTACCATTTCAATTCAAGACACCTATCACACTCCCCCTCGTTATCAATCACAACAGTTCACATTTTTATCGTCCTCCTTTCAAACAATTTTCTTACCACACTTACATCATTTACTCAACTTAAGTCACATCAATATAGTTCATCTCAAGTCCTATTTTCCCTCTTACCAAACAATGCCATCACCATTTTCTACCAACCTATCATAATGACACCATTACAACAATCACCTCAGTAATGACGATAACATCACTATGACACTCCTCTTCTTCCACAAAATTCCTATATATATTCATCTACCTCAAGCCTAGAGATCTGACCCCAATGCATTACCCTAGTGTCCAATTGACTTTCTGAGACTTCCATCCAGAAGGTGCAGTGATCAAGTGTCTCTTCCAATTGGATCTCATCAGTAGTCGCCTGAGTGTCCAAAAGACACACAGTATCCCGACGCCCTACCTATGCTCACAATAATTGTCTCAATAACTACTACTATAATAACTGACCACAATTATCACCATAACAGGTCTTTACCCTTCCCAAACACATTCAAGACACATGCCAACTCAATTCCCATCGCATATACTACTCACCTTATACTTATACCCTATACAGCTCATCTCATATAGGTTCAACTTAACACATTTGAAACTTAATACATAATCCAAGCAATTCAATTAAAACATATCTAACACTCATCTCGTCAGTCAAATTAGCATTTTACCCCTTTTATCACATGCTAACAAATATCCTCTTTCACACATCTATCTTGTCATTACTCATACCCATCAAACATCTCATATAATAGACATCTCACCAAAAATGGTAACAAACCAAGACCACCAACTATACCGATATCAATAAC
The DNA here is from genome assembly GCA_019656275.1 of Rhododendron kiyosumense. Lineage (NCBI taxonomy): Eukaryota > Viridiplantae > Streptophyta > Magnoliopsida > Ericales > Ericaceae > Rhododendron > Rhododendron kiyosumense. The sequence goes on along the minus strand of BPLS01029978.1, from coordinate 431,721 downwards.
AACAATCGCAACCACAATCACTACAACGAGGTGAAAACCTCCAACTTCTCAACACAGGTCCACAATTCAATGTCACTCTGCCATAATACAAAATGCAACACCTCAATGATGTGCTGACTTATTCATGCAAGCACACATTTGTTGTGTGAAAAGTATGTAGCGAATTTTTAACCCATGAGACTAAAAATTCTCCCCACGGTCTTAAGGTATTCCAAACCTATGCTCTAATACCAAGTTGTCACGCCCTTGATTTTTAACATAAATATAAAAGATTTTTCATAAATAAATCCTCACAATTTTCAATACCCACAAGATTACTATATAGCTATTCTCATAATAATACTTCCAAGTCCATAAGATTTCGAAATATGACATCACCGGCTCAACGCCCCAAATTAATAGAAGTATCCAGTGTCATGAGAGTTTAGAGTTGCAAATATTCCATAGTCAAAAGGATTATAACTTAAGTTACAAATACATCTTTTAAATGAAATTTACAAAGATAAAATAGTAACTCCTTTAGATAGCATTCAAATGAGTATGTCCACACTCTAAGCATTCCAATCATGCAAGCTACTATTCTAGGTTAGCACCTAAAAATGATATAAAGCTTGAGCTACACTAGCCAAGTAAAAAAATCTATGCAAACTCTATATGCAAATGAGCAATACGGACGAAGAAATGATAGAAACCAAATGACAACAGAGATAAGCATAACTATCATGATCAAGTACCCAACTATCGCCAATCCATCTTCCTGTGCGGTATCACGTTCTTTCTCATTTCCCCTTCATTTGTCATCGAACCCTTCATCAAGAAACTTTTCCTTCTGATATCAAACAATTTAGAGAAAACTCAAGACCATTCTAGGCCGAGCTCCATTGATTCGGGCTGAATACTGGAGTCCGTTGATTTGTGCCCAAATACCGAAAGATTTTCATCAAAATCCTTTAACCAAAACTAAAATCCTTTCAAACTTCACAAACCAATTACGTATCGTTAAGAGTCTGAGTCGACGCTCCTGCCAGACATTTACTCAATAACGAGCCCTGAAGACAAATGATATGAGCATTTAGCTCCTACCAGGTATTTACTCATTTAAGAGCCTGGAAAGTATATGATATGAGCATTTAGCTCCTGCCAGGCATTTACTCATTTAAGAGCCCTAAACGTATATGATATGAGCATTTAGCTCCTGCAAGGCATTTTCTCATTTAAGAGCCCTGAAAATATATGATATGAGCATTTAACTCCTGTTAGGCATTTACTCATTCAAGAGCCCTGAAAAGTACTCTTGTGTCCATTTGTTACCCACATTTATTCCACATTCCCACTTCAAAAACATCAAATCATTCAATTGAGTCCAAAGCCATTTATTTAATCACATGATATTATGAAATCAACAATCTACTACAACGCATACAAGCAAATACACACATTCTCACCGTACGTCAAAGTAAACCCTTGTACCTTCACATATCACATATCAACCCACGACGAGACTTTGCAATGTCCAATCTTCTAGCTTCTATACTCGGAGTCCGTGAATCGTACGCTAAAAAAATCAAAAGATTCTACGTGTTGAGAGAAAACGAATTACAATTCTACCCATTGGATCACTAAGCGTTCTCATGTGCGTCGTTCGTGTTTCAACGTGCAATAACTTACATTCCTCATTTCTTAACTCAACGAGTTCATTCTAGTCCATTGGATACCACTCTAACTGTGAAACAAGTAATATGCTTCGAAACATGTGAAAAATTGCATAAACAAATCTATTAGAGTCGATGAGAAGCTTCAAATTTGATTTGGAAGATGTAGGAAAAGCTGCTCATAGACACTGTAGCAGCTCAATCACCTACCAGTAGGTAAATGAGTCCTACTGGTAGAATAGGGGAATTCTGCACTTGTCCTATCGATAGGTGAAGGTTCCTACCGGTAGAAATTGGAAACAGAAATGCCAACAATTTTCACGAAACAATTTTGTACTTGTCCTACCGGTAGGTGGATGAATACGTTTGAGCTGTTGCAGTACTTTTGAGCCGGTTGTATGAAAATTTCGCACTTGTCCTACCGGTAGGTGCAAATTTCCTATCGGTAGGGAGAATGCGTTTCGGGCGATTTTGACAGAAATTTCAAATTTTGATCCACACTCAATGACAACCAATTCAAGCTCAAATAAGGCACTAGAACACTCAATAACATATAAAGAGAGGTCGAATTCCCTATCTCAAGTTGGAAGGCGAAACCCAAGCAATTTGAACGAGCCCTAGCTCCAAAACTTTGAAAACCACCGAGACACTTCGTTCCAAGCCCAAACCGACGAAACCCAAACTTGACATGCGATTACGAGGCGGAGAGGAGGTAGATCCATGGATGTATTGAGGTATTTGGTGAGGTTTTGTGTGTGGGAGCAAGAGAGAGGGAGAGGGAGCCGAGAGAGCGAGAGATAGGCGGAAGAGATGAGAGAGAGTGAGATGGGAATTATGATTCCCTATATACACACATACACATATATATACTAGGACACACACACAATCATACTTGCACTCCCTCCGCTTTCAATCCTTATCATTTAAGCCTTAAATCAAATAAATCCAACAAATTTTATATTTATTCAATATTCTAATATTAATAAAACCTTTAAACAATTTTTCAAAAAAAAGAAAAAGAAAATAAATACGGGTCTCTACTATTTCTCCAGCAGAACCACAAATAGGAGGTGAACTAGGAATTTCATCATTAGTAGCGTGTGAAACTTGCAAATTTGTTGGAAACTTTTTGTTAAAGCATCCAACTTGTTTTCAAGGTGATAATTAACTGATGTAGGACAAACTCCAACACTCCCTCACATGTGCTACTCTCCCGACTCACACGTGGAGGTAAATGAACGATCCATATCACATCGATTCCAACAAACAAAGGTGCACTTAAGGCATAAGCAAGGGGCAACAAATTCTCCGAAACCCTAACTCTGCGTGTTCTAAAAGGCGATCGTCTAGGCCGATTAGTCTTTGCCTAGGAGCTAGGCGGTAGTCCGACGCCTAGATTAGACAGCCAACTAGTCAAGTGCTGAGCCCCTGCCTAAGCGCATAGGTGCTAAGTGCCCCTTTCCACCCGACTAGCGCCTAGCAATTTTTCAAACATTGTCTGATACCATATTAAAGCATCCAAAATCAACACCAATTGGCAATGAGTGAAGTTGCCACCTAGGTTCATATACTAGTTTTCAAAATGATAATTAACCGATGTAGGATAAACTCCCACCTCGGTTAATAGGACAATGTAAAATACATGCTGGTTCTAAGGCTTGTTTTGTTAATCAATAGGATACTTGGAGCATATAAGTATCATTCTGGACATTTTGGTTGAAAATAAGCAAAATCCTTAGTGTTGAGCACCAAAGGGAAAAAAAAAAAACCAAAAAGGAGAGGTTGACTATCATGTAGAACATTGCCCCATTCTAAGGTACAGAGAAATAAGACAGTAAAGTTGAACATCAGATGAAACTGATATGTGCACACCTATACACACCCAACAGAGTGCCCATGCTTTGTAACATATTCTTAGAGGTGACAAGAGAAATGTGCATGATATTGGCCTTTTTTGGAGGACTGTATGTGATCAGGGAGAGTAGATACTATTCTTAGTCATCTTGGAAAAACATCTTTTAAAGAACTTGCCTTTTTTTCCAAACAAGGGCATTACATCCACACAAACCTCTTTTCATTCCACTCTAAAATACTTTGGTTGTCTCCATTTTAGGCATCGAAGAGCATTAGTTTAAGTTGAGATAGACCAAAACCTAACCCACACATCATTCTAATAAATTTCTACCTACGTGGAAAGGAGTGGGTGAAGAGGTCAATGATCTAGTTGAACTATAAAATAACTAGCTAGTCAAGCAGGCTAACTATAAACAGAAAGGTTTTTGTTAACCATAGATACTGCACATTGAGCGACATCATTCTCCTTTAGAACCTTTAAAAAAAAATACTACTACCAATTTCAGGCTCAAAAGAACTTAACAATACAAAAAGAACAAACTGAAAGGTAACCTTGATATACATTAAATTACATGTTAAAGCAATACTAAAAAGTGCAAAGTTTTTGAGACACCTTCATTCATTGGTTAAAGACTTATTTTCAGGCAAAAGTAAAGATTTCAAAACTTAGAAATAATGATGTTACCGGAGGAAGGAAGAACCTGTAATGTGGACATTCCGGGGTCGGGTTTAAACAAAAACTCTGCAAAATAAACTACAATAAATCCAGGGAAATTTTGGGGAATTGCGAATCACCCACATGGAGTTGTCTATCACATTACAACTTTTGAAATATGCAAGCACCCGCAATGAGCTGAGTGTAAGACCCATATTTAATTTATTTAAATTTCAATGTTTAAAATTGAGGAAAACAGAAAATATGTTTGAGGGTTTGATGTGCAAGAGTTTAAAAGACTTGGGTAAATGTGTAATATGCATTTGTATGAGTATATATAGGGAGGAGTGTGAGAAACACACTCACACCCCTCACTCCCGTCCATCTCTCTGTCTCTCGGTCTCTCCCTCTCTTTCTCACTCTCTCCCATTTTCCAGCAAACCACCTCAAAACCCACATAAAACTACCTCCAATCCTTCCTTCCTACTCATATTGGAGCTCATTTTTTGTCAAATTAAGCTCGGTGGAGGTGTATTTCATCCGGTTCCAAGATTTGGGGCTATAGCTTGGAAAAAATTTCGGTTTCTTTCTTCAAGCTTGAGGTAGGGAGTTCTAACTTTCAATATATGTTTATGACTTGTCTCTTGCTGCTTGATTCTTGTTTGAGACCGTTGTTGTTGTTGATGTCGTTGTTGTTGAGAAACCCATGAGATTTTGTCAAAAATCTACTCGAAGACCATTGTTAACAATAACATTTCCATTGTTATCGATAACATTGTGTTCCAAAGCCTAGAAAACCTATTGTTATCGATATCCTTAGTATTGTTATCGATACCTTTGTGTTCCAAAGGCCAAAAATTCACTCGTTATCGATAACTTCAACCATTGTTATCGATACCCTTGCGTCGGGAATGTCTTTGGACCAAATGGTATCGATACCATTTTTCTAGGTATTGATACCTGTTTCTTATCTCCAGCTTTTACTGTGTTGTTCCATTTTCCACTGTTTTGGTTCCCAATCACTTCCAACCCATTCTACTACCTCCTGAATGGTCCCCTAACTTGATTACTCATACCAAATGATTTCGTTGAACGTATCCATAACCTTAATGCTCATTTGAACATGATTTTATGAAAACTGTTTTATGAACCAAAGTTGGATTTGAATGGTAAGGACTTGTTGGAAAAAAAAAAGGGATTTTGAAACTTACGAACACAACGAGAACATATCAGGACATCCCGAAAGGGTAAAGAGCTTGGCAGGGGACATCGGGGTCCTTTAATTGGCCCGGCATGAGCTATATGCTTGTATTTGATACTTCATGACATCCTGAAAGGGTAAAGTGCCTGGGAGAGGACATTGGGGTCCTTTAATTGGCCCAATAAGAGCTTCGGCTCATGACACATGTGCGAGACACGTTATGATACATGGTGCTTTCAAAGGTTATACGTTGAAACACTTGATTGATTTTGGAAATGAAAGATTGGAATTGGATTTTCCCTTATTGCTCTTTTCATTGGTTTCGGTTGCCATCGTTCCTCTTATGACCATTCTTACATCTCATATGCATATATTGTTAGATTAAAGCTTTCTATTGGGCTATTGTAGCTCAAACCTTACATCAACTTTTAGGTACTAACCCAGGGCCGTAGTAGCATGCTTGGAGTGCTTGGGCGTGGTCATGATTTTGAAAGCTAACAACGAGGAGTTATTGAGTCATCTTTGTAATTTTTTTTTTTGGAAGTTGTGTTGGTAACTCTATTTGTAAATCTTTTGATTAAAGAATATTGTAAGCTCTTAACTCTGGTTTGATATTCAGTACTTGTGTTGATTTGGGGCCATGGAGCCAAAGATGTACTTTTTGTAAACATTTGGGCGTTGGAGTGTAATTTGTGGAAATGGAAATGTCGAACTATTTTGGGTATTGTACGGATTAATGTGAGGTTTTATTTATGAAAATCTCTTAATATTTATGTTGAAAATCGAGGGTGTGACATTGAGTATGAAGATGATTGAGCTTCTCTCCTCCATTAAATGTGCCTATATTCTATACTCAAGTTCGACTCATGTGTAATGACAGTGGCATGGTTTGCTCTAAGTGAGCCAAACTCAAGAGGACTCCTTTACTAATCATGAACATAGATTTAACAAAATCCAACCCCGGAAAATGAAAGATCCATATGTACCTTCAGGAATGACAATGTGGCAAGAGTAGAAATCTCAAGTTCATGGCTATTGACAATCTCTTCAACAGCATCTATTCGGCAGAGTGCAAAGGCAGCTCACTTGAAAATAGAATAGTATTTTGCCACTATAATGACAACATAGTAGAATAGATTTTACAATATTTCAACTCAAATCATAACTCAAGCAATACATTTCATGAAATGGCTTATCAGTATCCTACCCATTCTCACCCTATCACGACTCTAACAGAATCCAAGCAGAAAAAAACCCATCATATGAATTTGCTTAAATTTGGGGGCTGTTAAAATCTTAGGGGAATGGAGCTAAATGACATTTTCAGCAATCATTTACTAGTCTGCAAAAATCCTTACAGACTATAGTACAACCAATAGCACAACACCTTGGTCAGGTTAAGGAACAAATTTATACTATGTCATGTCTGTGGTTCTCCAACTATTATTTTTGAAGCTGCTTAAAATAGTAGTAAACATAAAATATCATGTTTCAAGTCACCCAGAATTTCATATCCTAACAAAATACTCTGGCATGAAATTACAATTTTCATTATTTACACCATCTAAAACTTGTCAAATGGAAGCAATTTCATGCCGTAGCAATACCTATATAAGACTTCAAAGGTAAACTATATTTAGAGGCTTCAACAGAATAACTCATCAAGAAAAATGTGTTTTTGAAACAAAAGGTAACAAAGCTATATCATTCAAACTTCTACCTTTCATGCCTTTCCTTTGCAGGCATCATTAACCTAAGTGACCTTAGTCATTTCACCGCAGACTCAACCATATCCATCTCACTCTTTACCCTATCATTCGCCCAACATTGCATACAATTGCAATGATTTAGCAGGAGCAACGAATGATGTTACCAAACATCACACAGCTTATTAACACCATAAATTGCAGAAAACCAACATAAACATCGGAACCATCATCCAATCAGTCATTTGTTTCTAGGTACAAACAAGAAGGTAGATGCAAAGTAACTTGTTGGCTGACAATTACTGTACACTTTCAAACCCTTACAACAGCTCAATCAGATACATAGCAAAAACAATCCTGTTTACAAATAATTTGAGTCTAAGGACAAACTAGAGCTACAAATATGCTGACCCAAGATTTTTTTTTTTTAAACGGCAAACAAATGCACTGAACCAAGAAATTTGACAACATTTGCCTCGTTTAAGATAACTCCAAGTAGAAGTTAAAAGTTGCTCAGTAAGTTCTTTTCCATAAGAAAGTACATAACAACATTAAATATAAAGAATAGTCTAAGTACCTGACAACCAACCAACCTCAAATTATAACATAAAATTTATCTTCTATGTCAACATAAATACCTGCTTTACAGACTTTGCATCGAAGGTAGTACCCAATGAGATAGCAAAAGATCAGTGTTAGTGGAAAGAGTAAAGGCATACCTTGTTCAGGAACTCTAACCTCCAACTAGGCCCAAGGGTAGCGCAACAAGTGCACTACCTCGGCCGGCTTGGCCTGTGATCCATCCATTTGTCACCTCACAATTGATGAGGCCATATCATGGCGATGCCACGTGGGGAGCAGAGTGGTGGTATCTAAATAGGGTAACCAACAAAAATTCTGGTTGAAAAAAAAAACTTCAAGGTCAGGTAAGGATAATGAGATGGGCTAGTCTAACACAGCTTAATATGTCCAATATTCCATGATACCCCACAACCCAATCTATGAACAACCTAAAAGATAGACTCCACAAAAGCAACGTACGAAAAAACTACACAAGCAAACATTGAAGTATATTTTTATGTGACGTAACATGATCGAATAATAACAATAGTTAGCTTTCCTGCCACCCAAACAGTCTGTGAAATGAAACTCAAGAATAAGCATTTGTACCTCTATCACTATAGACAAAATTCTTGACAACTTATTTAACTGATGACTTAATATGTCATAGCACAAGATGATCAAGCAGAAGATTCAACCTCGTGTTCCACCAAACCTCGTGTTTTATCAAACAAAAACATAAACAAACTTCTAACATACCTAAGGTCACTGGTATCCACAGAACAATAATTTGTGTATCACCACTAATAATACACAAGTATGAAAAAAAAATCTCACCTCTACTACTGATGGGTACTCACATAGCATGATTATCTTTCCTTGTACAAATTACAATCCCAAGATGAAGGAAGGCACTGCCACAATTCCTTAGTAACATAAGCCATAAATGGATGAAGCAATTGTAGCCCAATATCTAGACACACACACAAGGTGTCTTGTGCAGAACTCTTCAAAGATGCAAATTTTGGATCATCACTAGCAAAGTAAGGCTTGACTGCTTCAATAAACACATCACACAACTAGAATCGCCACCATGAATAAACTATGCTTGCAGCATCAGAAAACTCATATGAATTTAGGGATTACAATGTTTTGGATACAACCTTGTTCAATACGGAGAGAATCCAGCAGCAACTAAACGGCATAAGTGCATAACATAGGGAACTATATTTGTTGGAGGGGTATAATCATCTCCAAGTTTACTCAGGGCAATTCATACCACATTCCACAACTTATTACACCATTGTTGATAGACAACCACCCTTTGGATGTCCAGATTTATTTTATCAGACTAGGACAAAAGGAGACAAAAGTCACTAGATTGACCAAAAGTAAGCAGAGGAAAATCTGGAGGGGAAAAAAAAGGTATTGACAAAGGAATGCACCTGAGCTGTGTAAGAGACAAGGGCAAAATGCAGAGCATCAACACCGCACTCAGGAATACCATTAGGGAAGTCCTTTCTTTGTCCGTCTTCTACAACTTTCAATTCTGTTGGATCCAAATTGCCCTCTTCTTGTCTCTTTTGAAGACCTTCAAGGGTTATTCAATTGATGACTTCAAGAGGATCAACAACATTTCCAAAGACTTAGACATTTTACGTCCATGTGCATCACAAATCACGGGGTGCAAATAAACCTGTAGATAGTTAAAAGTGAATCTGTGAATCCACTTCATCTCTTCGTGAAAATAATAATTGGTGGAGTGTATATCTAACAACTCTAAGCCAATATGGGGTGAAAACCATTTCCCCCCATGTTTGTCTAGAAGCTTGGTTAAGAAAAATGTTCCTTGTTTCTTTTTGAAGCTTTTCCAAGATCTAGTTTTGAAATTACTTTTCCACTTTTCAATAAAACTATAACTCATGATTAACGTTTACTGGATGTTTTTCACGCTCTCGATTTTCAACATAACTAAATAGACCTTTTCGACAAAAGATCCTCACGTAAGATAAATAATATCCAAAAAGAGTTCTCACCTGTTTAATTTACAAACAAGTCCCCAACTTTAAGGAATATACAACATAGGCACACCGGCCTTAAAATGAGATTAGGTACAAATATGAACAAGTTATTTTGTTACAAATGATTTAGCCAAAAAAGAATTTCAAGAAAATTAGTTACAAAGCCATCTTTAACAAAAGTGAGTCATTACAAAGATGAATAAGTAACTAAATAAGGTTAGCATCCAAAAGGATCTATCACTTCCCAGCACACAATGCAAGCAAGCTAAGGTCCGGCATTCGAACTTGAAAAGAAGAATTTTGTTGAGCCGCACTAGCCCAATAGAAAATTCTCTACGAAATCTATATTTAATGAGATGATAAGCATGATCAAGTTAATCAAGCTAACTGGCAAGTCCAAAATAACACATACCAATACCATATACTAGCATCAGGCACTCATTCACACATATACACACACTCTTCTTCCCACGTACTTTCACCCCTTATGATTTTGTGTTTCCACCTCTTGCGTCACAATAAACTCCACAATTAATTTCACAACGACAACACATTATTATCACTATCAACGACGGTACCATATACTCATTTCACACATAACAACATTACCTAACATGTCACAAATTGGATCACGAATATCAAGAGAAAAATACATCATTCATAAGGATTTGAAATCCTCATACCCTAAGGTATTCCATACGAGCCATATATAGCAATCAATCACAAATATCACACAAAATCACCAAATACGTGTAGAAAAAAGAGAGAAATCCCTACCTAAGTGGGTTTTGAGCAAAACCCTAGGTCTACCGAGAGATATATCCTTGAATCCACCAAAAAACAAGCTCCACCCAAGCTTAGATACAAGATCTAAAGTGAAAACAACCCAAAAATAGATAAATGAACAAAGATCAACAAGTGATTCAGAGGAGAGAGAAAAAAAAACGTGGGTGAGAGCCCAAAGATGAGAGCAAGAGCACAAAACTTACCCCCTTGTTCTCCAAATGCAAGATTCAAGTGATTTTGAGGTTGGAAACCCTTGGATCTTGAAGATTTGATGTTGAAATCAAGAGTTTTGGGTAAGATTGGAGTTGGGTAGGTGAGAGCGGGTGTTTCCAAGCATATTTTGGGGGTTTTGGGTGTGAGAAATGGTAAAGGGGGGGTATTTATAGTGGTCCAAAAGCGTGCTAAAAATTACAGAAAAACACAGCGGGTACCGGTACTGGGAGTTTCCCAATACTGATATTAGAGCCTTCAAAATGTCGACTTGGTCATGTTCTGGACACTGGGTACCGATACTGTGAAAATGCAGTACCGGTACTAGCTGGGCAAAAAAGTGAAATTTCACCAACGGACACCGAATTGAACCCCATTCACTATCAACACTTCCAAACATCATTTCAACCTCAAAATACGATATTCCACAAATTTAAACAATTAAGAAAATATGATAATTCACGAGTCTCTACATTCTATCCTCCATAAAGAAATTTTGCCCCAAAATTTAAAATTCAAGCCAACCAAACTCATGCATCAAATAAACATTCTCATCCCACAACTAGGGGTGTAAACGAGCTGAGCTGAGCCGAGCTTCAGCGAGCTCGAGCTCAGCTCGTTTACTTAATGAGCCAAAAATTTGAGCTCGAGCTCGGCTCGGGCCTTAAAGAGCCGAGCTTAGACATTTACTAAACGAGCCTCTTTAATTGAGCCGAGCCTCCCTTAACGAGCCGAGCTTTTGTCGAACAAGTCAAGCTCCACGCGGCTAGTTTAGTAAACGAGCCGAATACTCAAGTTCGAGCTCGGCTCGTTTAGTAAACGAGCCCAATTGAGCTGAGCCGAGCCGAGCTCGCGAGTAGCTCAGCTCACTTACAGCCCTAGCCACAACACATATAACCAAATAACAAGCTAATAACCTTAGGGTCAGAACTTAGAACTCACATTGGTTAATTCAGAAACAAATGCGGGTACTTCTCTCTAACTTCGTCTTCCCTTTTCCACATCGATTCTTCATTGCCGAGATTACTCCAAAGAACTCGCACCAACAGAATAGTCTTACCCCTCAAAACTTGGTCACGTAAATCTAGGATACGAATCGGTTCCTCCTCATAAGATGCATCGGCATCTAACTCTAATTCGGACCATTCTAGGACGTGTGACAGATCCGACTCGTACTTCTGTAACATCGATACGTGAACACGTTTTGAACGTCCGATAACTTCGGTGGCAATGCCAATCGATATGCCACTTCCCTGATCTTCTCGATAATATCAAACAGTCCGATAAAACATGGTGAAAGCTTGCCCTTTTGCCCAAAATGAGACAATCCCCGATGCGGTGACACCTTAAGGAACACATGATCCCCCACTTCAAACGATAACGGTCGGTGACGACGATCAGCATAATTCTTATGTCTACTTTACGTGGTTAACAATTGTTGACGAATTGCTTTGACTTGCTCAGTGGTTCTCTTTTGTGCTTCAAGATGACGTTTTTTTTTTTTGGATAAATCAACTTGAAATAAAAAGGGAGGGGGGGGGGGGGTGCTAAACGAATATACATCCTACAAGGGGCATACCCCAGAAGGTAAAAAAAAAGAAAAGCAAAAAAAAACAAAAGAGAATGCCTTCGCCAAATGGCTACCTAGGACTAAAAGTAAATAAAGCATCTGTTTCCTATCCATCTAATAGAGGGAAACGAAACAAATGACAAAATGATTACACAAAGTGCAACCTGCAAAGAAACTAAGGTTCAACCAATTGACATGATTCTAAAATACAACAAACTAAAGCTAGACATTACGAATGCATCAACCCGGGCTTTCTAATGTCTAGAATATCAAATCTGGACAGCAGCCACACAACATAGCAGCCAACTAGGCACCCCATTACTGGACAGCAGCCACACAGCAGCAGGTAGGAATCACCTCACAATATATCAACAAAAGCAGCAGTAGCAGAAGGCATACTAGCAATCACACAAAGTAGAAGTAGAACTGAGCAGTAGAGAAGAGCTAGGGACGGCCCCTTAGAAAAGCATTAACATTCCTAGGGACAACCCCCCAAGGATAGGTAAATGATATATTTGACTACTATAAATTTATTTGTTAGTTGCTCAAATCAGACAGCATTCGAAGTGAAGCAACAACAAAAGAGCAGCAAAAGAAATAGCAATCAGATACAATGCCAAAACCAGTAGCCGAGGACACTCAGCTTTTTCCTTATAGCAGCCAAGGATAGGCCTATAACAAAAATGGTTGGTCCATAACAGAAGTATAACAGCCACAAATACCAGGATACTGTGACAGAATAGGCACAGGAGTAACAAAAGCATGACAATAATGGTTGTTAACAGGCACAGGAGTAACAAAAGCATGACAGCCCAACAGATTTACACACATGATTGTTCCAATCCACACAACAATGGACTCGACTAAGCTTCACAGAACACAGCCCACCATAGCAGAATAGAGGTGGACTGTACAGATTTGAACTAACAACAGTAGATATAGAATGCAGCATCCATGCTTGTGAACATAGCCAGGACAGAAGCAGATCCACAGTAACATCAGGAACCTATTGCTTTATCTGCTCTCCCACTTACCCCCTCGAAACCTAACTCACCATAATTCTAAAAGTAATAGGAGGGACCCTTACTCCCCCATCTCTCCCTTACAAAAGGACTTCCAATAACTCATACCTCCACTCTCAAAAAAAAAAAAAAAGTGGGTTCAAGCACACAGCTCATGGGTTCACACACACGAACCAAAGGGGAAGAGGATTCCAGAGCTGTATCCAAGCAACAACAGACTAAGAAAAGAGTGTAAGATAAATAGAAGTAACAGTAGTCAAGTATCCTTCTTTGAAACCTGAGAGTGGGAGGATACTTGAGCCCTCAACCACTCTTTGGAACTTGGTAGTGTAGACACCCTATTCCAGACCATCCAGATAATGTTAATTTATGGTCTTTTATCCCCAAGGATGATCAAAGGTCAAGAACTTTCCAAGGTCAATGGTGTGTTTTAGCTTTGAGCGTTCCGAACCTCATTCAAACCCTTCCAAACACCATTTCAAACCCTTCAAACCAGAACCAAATGGCCTCAGCAAAACCGAACTTGCTTACGCCAGTGCTGTGCTAGCGTGCGCCAGTAAGCTGCCACGTGTCGGTCATCAACCGTTGACTCAGCTATCACTGGCGCACGCAGGTCAGATTCAGGCATACGCCAGTCAAATCCAGTCAAAGTATCACTATTCAACCACGTGCTCGAAATTTTTGCGGCCACCTAGTACAATCTACAGTTTCCCTGATGATTATACTCTGCAGAGGCGTCCCCCTTTCTCTCCTACATCTCCCATCAAGCCTAGTCCCATGCATTCAATGCATGGGAGGCTCTTCCTTAACTCAACTAACCCTCCTAACCCAAATGATCACCCCTCTCTGTAGTCCATCTCCCCTCTATAAATACACCCCTTGCATTCATTTGCAAGAGGTTAACCACATTTAAGAGTTTCAAGCCCTCTATCTTCCTCTTAGCTCTCTTTCTTCCATTGAAAAAGAGGAAGCAAAAGGGCCACTCCCACACACCATACACTGTCATTCTCTTATCACTTAACCTCCATCTCTCAAGTTCAAAGCTCAAACCCATCATCAAACTCCAAACCGAAGGTATACCACCTTTTGTGTGGCTTTTTGTTTTGACCCCTGAGGGGAACCAGAAGGGTCCAGGCTGGTAATCAATACCAGTCCTGGCCTTAAAACTGGTAAAATATAAAGATCGTGTGTAGTGAACAATGGCGCACGCCAGTACCATCAAGCCATACGCCAGTTTTGGCAGTACGTGCACCACTAGCGTGGGGATCATTGATCACCTATTTCTTGCTTATATCTTGTGTTAATCACCTTACAGCATGCTAAGAACCAGTCTACTGCTTTCCGTATTCTAGAACTGCTTAGGATATAATGATCAATATTTATTCATATCTGCTCTAGAAGGCCTCTGGGATCTTTCTGGTCATGCTCCAGAACCCAGATGATGTAAAGCCAAGCATTAGGTTGGGGGCATAACTGGTGTACGGTGTCATATGACTGGCGTACGGCAGTTATGCCAAGATCCAGTGGCTGGCCCTTGCATCGTAGCTTAGTCTTGGCCATTTTTATGTCCCCACACTGTTTATTGGGTGTTCTGTTCATTTTTGTGGCTTGCAGCCATCTGATCTGTCTGTAATCTTTATATATGCTGCTATTAAACTGTGTGGTTTGTCCTGGGTATGCGCTGGTCCTTTCCAGAGCCCAGAGGGTTGCAAACAAAGACTGTGAGTCCATGATAAGTGAAGTACGCCAGTCAAGAAGTGGCGTGCGCAGGTCATATTAGTATACAGTGGCCCAGCCAATGCATACTAGTGTGCTGCCTGCTCATCTCTTCGGATCAGCGTACTCTAATTCATTCAAACTGCTCTTAGTGCTTGTTCTCAATCTATATTTATTGTTGCAAGCAAAATCATCTCCATAAGCATTTTTATCACATAACTGCAACTTGTTACAGTTTTAATCCCCCTTTTACTGTTTCCCTCGCCCTAATTGGCTAAAAAATGATTAATGAAAGAAAAATGCAAATGTTTTACAACAATGCCTGAGTAGAGACCGATTTCTGGATCGGGCGAGAGGGGTGCCATAAAACCCTTTCCCTCTCGTAACCTGGCTCCCGAACCTCGGATATCGAAGGTGACGACAGACCAGTCTACACCTTTTTCAAAATCAAACAACATAACAAAACGTTTCAATTTCGGTTCCTTGGGTATTTCATCGCTAAAACCCGAGTGGCGACTCTGAATCGAAGCGTTTCGCCGTGCTTTTTCAAAGAGGGCCGCACCCAAATTTTTCTTAATAAAAATTTCCGCAGCGTGTGCCCACAGTGGCGACTCTGTTGGGGACCCATTGCATTGATTGATATTTGGCAATTAATACATAAATGAACAATTTTCAACAGTCTGTCAAAACAGCACACTCTGCGCTACTGAAGAACGGAATGGTAACGTAACAGGATCTCAGCATCCGACCAATCTGAATTGGGGCTTTTACAACTGTTCACTTGTGTAATTTTCTCCAAATATTGATTAATAAAAGTGAGCCAAATTCAAAAAGGCATTTTCCAAAACATTTCATTTCTCTCTTATTCAAATCATTTTTTCGGCATTCTCCATTTGCATCGATGTTGGTCAGCCCCGTTGAGGTGTTTTGGTTAACCGGTATAGTTTACTGGAGCCCGGGGTCCTTGAATGCCCAACAACTTGGACGATGATGAGTCGTAATACCATTCGACCATTGCTTTGCTATACACGTTGTAGTGGGAGGTATGCCGCAGCTCTAGTCAGAGGAACCCCTTTAAGTCAAAACCAGCCTCTCCATGCGTACAAAGCACTAGAACCTTCCAACTTAAGACAGGAACCCGTAGGGTAAGATTATTTGCATCTAACCCCCATAAACTATTTATGTGTTACTACTTTCCCAACCACATACCTATACATACATTCATTCCGTTTTGCGTAGGAGCATGCTAGAGCAGCTTTTAGGTTGGCTTTTGAGTTCGTCTTATGACTATTAGGACGTTGCCTTGAACCGATGAAGAGTCGAGCATCTTGATGGTGCACGTTATCAAAGTGTCAAAAATCCTTTGATCAACAAGACTTTGAGAAACCGACACTTTCTAAGTTCTTGTCTAAACCCAATCGAAGTTTCAAACGGTAAACCAGGTGCAACAGAGAGAATGTAGTGATGCTTACACCATCCAGGTTAAAAGTGCCAATCACTTACACCGCTCAGGCTCCGGCACAGTGCTGCTTATGCCAACGCGGTTATGGTATCATGACGCCTACGCCAAAGTTGTTCCGAGCTCCAGCATTGAAACTTCAAAGGGAATAGCCAAGTCTTAGGCTGTTTTGGCATCTCTTAGTGATAGTTGATCCAATCAAGGATACATCCATCGAAAAGAAATCCAAGGATTTGAGCAGCGTCCGAATGTCCTGAGTCGAACTCTCTCTAATTCTAGAGTCTAGGAGGACACCTACGACGTTGACATGCGCATTTTCCATTTTTCAATCCTTTCAAAATAAACTGTTGCAGGCTGTCACTGAGCTCTTATACTTTGCTGTCTAGCTGCATTATGGGAATCTCCAAGATCAAGGGCCCAACCTACTTTGGAACGTCCGCCGAGTCTATTTGAGGAATTGATTTGGGTTTTGCTTTTCGGTTCGTCGCAACGGAAGCCCAGGCCTGTACTCTATCAAGGGAGGACTCACCGCCAACTACTCTGCACGAATCTCCTCCATCTTCCCCATCTCCGTCCCCGAAGTTGGTCAAAATAGAAAGCCTAGACATGGTAGAAACTCCGCCGCCAAATCTTGCTATGATTCTAGTAGATCTCCAACACAACTTGGCCGTCATGTAATAAAGGGCTGACCAAGCCGATACCTCCATGGCCAATTTGTAGGCTCTAATTGAAGAAAGGCTCCCAGTTGGAAGGGGTGGTGGTGAAAGACAAGAGCGCGAGCCTACGGCCGAAGAGCTCCCTTTGGTCGAACATCCCGTTGTGAATCCAAAAATGGCTGCTCTGATCGCCAAAACGGCAAAACTTAAGGAAACCGTCTCAAAGTCTGAAAATATTAGTGCAGGAGGTTTGGACATGAACCGTCTCTGCCCGTTTCCAAATGCTAGGCTGCCAGAAAGGTTCAAAATGCCAGACTTTGCAAAGTTCGATGGAATGGGAGATCCAAAGACTCATCTTTTGGCTTATCATGGTGCCATGAAGCTGCACGGGGTCGAGGAGGAAGCAATGGCTCAGTTGTTCCCTCAAACCTTAGCTGGCCCCGCTTTTCAGTGGTTCCTATCTCTTGATATCTCTAAGCGTCGGACGTGGGAGGATATTGGTGCTGCTTTCAACACCCAATACAGTTACAATGCCCAGCTCAAGATGACCACTCGAGAGTTGGAATCAACCAAGATGAACGCAAAGGTGTCTTTCGGAGACTTTATCAAAAGGTGGAGGGTCATGGCTGCTCTCATGACTGATCGGCTGAGTGAAAAGGATCAAATTCGCATTATCTCTCGTAATCTACAACCAGACTTCGCCAAGAACCTTGTGCTGGTTCAGGGGGCCAACTTCGACACCTTCTTTGAGTCTGGTCTTGCCATTGAGGAAGCTCTCCAAACTGGGGTTCTGCCGCGAAGTGACACTTTTTCCTCCACCTTAGGTTCGAAGTCCAAGCCTTATGCTTACACAGGGAGTAGCACTGCTCTGTTTGGCAGCAACAACTTCGCCAATGCCACATCTGTCAACAATAATGCCACTCAGGATTCCAACCACATCGCTGATGTCAATCAGGTGCAAGCTCCTCCACAGCCCCGAAATTGAAACCAACCCTGGAACATTACTAACTTCGAGGCTCCACTTTCCACGGTGTTGGAGAGGTTAGTCAAATTCGGCCACCTCAGACCGTTGGCTCCAACCCGACTTTCTTAGAATCCATCTCCTAGCCATAATCCGAATGCCTTCTGTGCTTATCATCAAATGCCTGGCCATTACACCAATTCTTGTTATTGTCTCCGTCATGCGATACAAGACTTAGTGGACAATGGTACCCTTCCAACCCCTCCCAAGCCTAATGTAATTACCAACTCCATGCCACAACACAACAATAACCCTCAGGTTAACCAGATAACCCTCACCTCCACTATAATCCAGCCCAGCTCCACCATATTCAACCCTACTAACCATATGGCCTCAGATTGCTACCTCAAACCCGTTGTAACCTTCCCGAAAGATTTCAACGTCAACATGTTGGCAGTTGGTTGGGACATGGAAGACAAGGTGAAAGAGTGGGAGGAGCTCACCAGTGATTGGAACAAGCGCTATCATATGGGTTTCCCTCAGGATCCAGTTGTCGATCAAGAACAGTTATATCAGTGGGAAGAGGAGTGGAATGCAGCACGAGCAGATCCGCTAGATAGTTTATCGTTGTTTATGCTCTTCTACCAACCAGAGCCAGCCACGCCTGAAGGGGATGACAAGGAATGCATGTGGGACACGGAACCCGATGTTACACAGTTAGCCTGGAATCAGAATTCCAGCATGGAGAAAACTGACACCGATAATGGCATAGACAAATGATACTTGGAACTTTATGTTAAGAAGGAAGCCTTTCCTAATGAGACTCGCTAGCTGGGAGCTTTCCTGCCTGTAATCAATGCACTCTCAGATGCCATTCATGAATATGACCTTGGGGTCAATCCAACCATCAACATCGTCCCCTTGGAACAGCCACGTCCGTTGGTGGCTCCGAGTGACAACTATGTGATCATGGTTTGAAATGCACCGCCTGATGACTTATGGGAGGTGGATAAGATCATCGACCTTAACAAAAACCCACTGCCGGCTGATTTTTGGGATGACGACAAGGTTGTCGACATGAATGTAAGGGATGAGGTTTGGACTGTCAACACTGCTCTAGTGGATGGAGGTTTCTAGGATGTGCTGTTCGTCACCAACCCAGGGACACCTTTTGAGGAAGCTGCTGGTCAGGATCCGGCATTTTGGGAAGGACTGGTGATGAAGGATCTAGAATGGGATACAGCTTCTGGCACAAGACTCAGCAGCAGCCATTGCATCAGTCGACAAGGGGAAGCACAAGTTGGAAGCAGTGCCTGCCGACTTCTAGGATTTTGTGGACACATCTGCCTGGTGGGAGGTTGCAAATGTTACGAGGAGCGGCCGAGTCTTTAAGCCACCCAATCTATCGGCTGGAAGCTCGTCTAATCCTACTGATCAAAGGCCCACCGTTCCCTCTGGTCAAAAGAACACTCTGGTCATTCCTAGTGGAATACCAGAGGAGGATATCATTCAGAAGCAACTCAAGAGGATCCTTGCTGCTATCTCTATTTGGGGTTTGATATCGTCATCAAAGGAGCATCGAGAAAGGTTGTCCGCAGCACTAGCCCAACTCACCGTGCCAACCGACATCACCCCTGAAGCCATGATTGCCCTGGTTTGGCCTTTGCTCTCTAAGCACTCTATTACTTTCACTGAAAAAGATCTGCCTGTCGATGGGACCGCTCACAATCGCCCGCTGCACATCATCATCAAATGTAACGAACACTAGGTGCCAACTGTGTTGATCAACAACGGGTCTGCAATCAATGTCTGCCCAATGAGGGTTGCTTACCGCCTAGGGCTCACCAAGAACGATCTCACACCTTCCAACTTGGCCGTTAAGGTTTATGACAACACCCGCCGTGTGGTAGAAGGGACCTTAATGCTCAAGCTCGATGCTATGGGCTTTAAGATGGACGAGGAATTTCATGTGGTCGACATCCTCGCTACCTTCAATCGGCTGCTAGGAAGGCCTTGGCGGCATAGGTCAGACATCATGGCTGTGCCCTCAACCCTCCACCAAAAGGTCATGCTGGGGCTTCCTACGGGGACTCTAACCATTTGTGGAGACTCTGGATTTACCGGCTCAAGGATGATGGGACGCCTGTTTTGGGGATAATGCATGGGGAAGAAGACTCAGACTTTGGAGGTTTCTCTTTTGACACATCTAGCTCAGCCCTTGCCATCTCCATGGATGACAACTTTATCATCAGCTCAGCTGCTCTCGAAATTATGAGAAAGAAGTCATTCATGGTTGGCCTAGGGCTCGGGATTAACCAGCAGGGGATCGTTGTGTTCCCTATCTTTCCCTTTACCGAAGGCTGCTTTGGTCTAGGATACACTCCCCCTCCCAAAAAGGCCAAACTAGGAAAAGTTACGGGAAAACTTCGAACCCTTTATGGTAACCCTGACAGCTATTTCATCCGTGAAGGAGGAGGAATTGCTTATCTAGGACAGGTTGAACCGTTTTGGGATTCAATGACTGGGGCTTGGCTATCGGGTTTCAAGATCGTCGCTGTAGACACCTGGTCTGATGGTGAGGAGGAGATAGCAAGGGAAGAGCTGGCTGGGAAAGAGTTCAGGAAGTAGCTAGTCAAGATCAAGGAGTGAGCTGACTGGTTGAGGACCTTTGATAAGGGGAGCTTGGAAGTGCTGTTCTCCCAAGTAGGTTTGGTTGGCAAGGAAGAAGAGATTGAAGTGCTGATGCTCGAGCCCGACTCTTCAGACACTCTCGAGGATCCAACCTCCCTCATCGTGGAAGCAAAGAGTAGTATTAATAACCGCATTTTTACTCCCCGTCTGACATGCATTGATGATATATCTGAATCTGACACAGAGTCTGTCGAGTCTAAATCTAGCTCAAAGTCAGAGTTTGTGCCTCTCGGCCCTCCCTGTCATAGCTTTTTTTTGGAGTTTGAGTCGATTGTACTTGGCAACCCCTCTGGGTTTTATGAAATGTGTGATCCTACTTCTGACTACTTTGCTGACTTTTATATAAACTATGTCGACCCTGACGATGAAGGAATCGACTTCAACGGGAACATCCCGGCTGAGTTGTGTTCCCTCATCGAAAGGGAAGACGAAAGGCATGTTCAGCCTCTAAAAGAAGAAGTAATTTCAATAAATTTGAAAAATGAAGACGATTCCCGTATGGTGCAAATTGGTTCCAATCTATCCCCGGAAAACCACGCTGGTACAGTCGAAATGCTCAAGGAATATTTCAAGGTTTTTGCTTGGTCTCACGCAGATATGCCCGGTATCGACCCTGAAATAGTGCAGCACTGGATTCCATTAATGCCTGGGGCTATTCCTGTCAAACAAAAGCTTCGCAGAATAAGGCCAGACTGGGTTCAGAAGATCAAGGAGGAGGTCTCCAAGCAGATTGATGCAGGATTCTTGAGGGTTGCCGAATATCCTAAATGGGTTACTAACATTGTGCCCGTTCCCAAGATGGATAGGAGAATTCGAGTCTGCGTCGACTTCAGGGACTTGAACAAAGCAAGCCCCAAAGATAGTTTTCCCTTGCCACACATCGATGTGCTTGTGGACAACATGGCGGGGCATGCCTTGCTCTCTTTTGTCGATGGATTCACAGGATATAACCAGATCTTTATGGCTCCAGAGGATCAGGAGAAGACAATGTTCATCACTGAATGGGGAACTTACTGCTATGTGAAGATGCCGTTTGGATTGAAGAACGCTGGGTGCATTTTTCAGAGGGCTCAGACGACCCTGTTTCATGACTTCATCCACAAGACAGTTAAGGTGTATGTCGACGACATGATTGTAAAGGCCAAAGAGGAAAAGGATTACCTTCCTTCACTCAGATAGTTTCTCGAAAGGCTTCGCAAGTACAACGTGCGTCTCAACCCGCAAAAGTGCACGTTTGGGATCACAGCAGGCAAGATGTTGGGATTTTGATTACCAAGAGAGGGATCGAGGTAGACCCATCCAAGATCAAATCAATTCTCGAAATGGAGCCCCCATGGTCTGAAAAGGGAGTGCGAAGTTTTCTAGGAAAGGTTCAATTCATTAGCAGATTCATCGCCAAGCTGACGCTCACCTGCGAGCTGTTGTTTCGATTACTTAAGAAGGACCTCCCGTTCGAGTGCACAGACAAGTGCCAGGCTGCTTTTGAGTCCATTCAGAGGTGCTTGCAAAACCCTTCGGTACTGATTCCGATTACACCAGGCCAACCTTTGATTCTATACTTGTCCGTGACTCCGACGGCCATGGGTTGTTTGCTAGCGCAGGAAGGGGACAATCGAGCCGAGAGAGCCATCTACTATTTGAGCAAGAAAATGGTAGGATGTGAGGAGCGCTATACCCCTTTGGAAAAGACGTGTTGAGCGCTCGTTTGGGCTACCAAAAAGCTTAGACACTACATGCTAGCCTATTCGGTGAAGTTGATTTCTCGAATGGACCCTATCAAGTATCTGTTCGAGAAGCCAGCGCTCACCCATAAGCTAGCACGTTTGTTGCTTCTGCTGGCTGAGTTCGATCTCTAACATGTCACGAGGAAGTCGGCAAAGGGCCATGCTGTAGCGGAGTTCCTGGCTGATCACCCGGTGGAAGGGCCAGAAGATGTGGACTTCACTTTTTCGAACGAGGATGTGCTTACTGTAACTGAAGAAGTGTAGATGCTTTATTTTGATGGGGCTGCTTATCAGAAAGGGTTTGGAATCGGAGTGTTGCTAATTACGCCTGCCTGTGCTCATATTCCACTCGCCTTCAAGCTGAATTTCGATGTCACTAATAATCAAGCTGAGTACAACGCCTGCATTGTCGGAATGGAGGCTGCAATTGCTTTAGGGGTCAAGAAACTTGAAGTAATCGGAGACTCGAATTTGGTAGTCTCTCAAGCCAATGGAGACTAGAAGGTTCATGAGGAAAAGCTGAAGCCTTATCACCAAGATTTAAAAGAACTGATTCCTCACTTAAATAAGGTGACCTTCACCCACATTCCACGCTTGAAGAATCAGTTCGCCGATGCTTTGGCGACTTTGGCTTCAATGATCGAGCTTCCAATAGGGGTTAGGATGTGGCCAATTGTGATCGAACAGAGGGACTTACCCGCATACAAATATGTCAACACCATCGATGATGTCGATGATGGCCTACCCTGGTACCACGATATCTGGAACTTTGTGGAGCGAGGGGAGTTTCCCGCTGGGGCCACTAAGAAGGATCGAATCGCCCTACAACGTCTGGCTACTCAGTACATCATCTGTGGGGGAAAGTTGTATCGAAGGTCTCACTGCGGGATGCACAAGCGGTGTGTAAACGGCGCCGAAGCGACAAGAATAATGGAGGAGATCCACGAAGGAGTCTGTGGTCCTCACATGAGTGGTGTTATGCTTGCACGGGAAATCCTCAGGCAGGGCTATTACTGGTCAACAATGGAGTAACAGTGTATCGATTACGTGCGGCGTTGCTACAAATGTCAAATCCATGCCAACTTGCAGCACGTTCCTTTGTCTAAGCTGTATGGAATGACCTCGCCTTGGCCTTTCTCGGTGTGGGGAATTGACGTCATCGGAATGATCAGACCTTCTGCTTCAAACGGACACAGGTTCATACTGGTAGCAACTGATTATTTCACTAAGTGGGTTGAGGCTGAATCTTACAAAACCCTGACAACGATTCAAGTCGTGCAGTTTATTTGGAAAAACATCATCTACCAGTATGGTGTTCCTCAGGCTTTTGTGTCAGACAACGAAAGTCATTTCAAAGGCAGGGTTTTGGAGTTGTTCGAGGAGTTCAAGATCGAGATCCACCACTCCACAACCTATCGTCCACAAACAAATGGAGCAGTCAAAGCCGCGAACAAAAATGTCGAGATGATCATCAAAAAGACTGCTGAATCTGTAAGGGATCGGCATGAGCTACTACCTCTGGCACTCTAGGGGTACCGTACATCAATCCGCACTTTCACATGTGCAACTCCGTTTTCCCTAGTCTATGGAATGGAGGCGGTACTTCCCATTGAGCTTGAAGTTCCATCTCTGAAAATCATGGCGGAAAGTGGTCTTGAGGAAGCTGAATGGCTGAGTGGAAGGTTTGTCGAGCTCATGTTATTTGATGAGAGAAGACTTTGTGCACTATATCATGTTCAAGGGTATCAGTGTCGAATTGCCCGGGCGTTTAACAAGAAGGTGAAATCTAGAGGTTTGGTCGAAGGGGACATGGTTACAAAGGAGATCCGGGCTCCAGTGTTCGATCCTTACGAGAAGTTCCGACCGAAGCGTTCTGGGTCGTAATCATCAAGACCATTCTATCTGGGGGTGCTGCTAAGCTCATCGATCCCGATGGAAATGAATTCAATACCCTGGTCAACCTCGATCAGCTCAAACATTATTACCCCTGAGAGATGCTCGTTGGGTCGAAAACCACAAGGGTGGGCGATTCCAAACAAAAGTTAAAGCAGCCTGCTAGACTGAAAACCTAAGGAGGCGGTCTAGGCAAAAATAAATAGGCAAAAGTCGAAAGCTCGCTAGACGAAAAACCTGATAAGGTTGTTCTAGGCAAAAGTTAGAGCATAAAAGGAGAGGTAATACACACGAGTGAACCTTGGTCTGAACTACGTTCTAACCTGATTCCCTGCAACGGGATACATAGGCAGTCTCACCTTGAGACCCGATCATATTCTATCAACCTGATCCATGGTTTGACATTTTGGGTTCGCATCAAAGGCCAAAAAGTTCGAGGACAAGTCGAAGCTGCATTGGAAAATCAGAAGGGGAAAACCCTTTATCTTTCAACTTTATTGTAAAATTACTATTTCTACTACACAAGCTGAGCATAAAAGCCTTAAAACAGTGAAGTATGAAAAACAGAACAAATTGCTTGAGAAGCCTAACGGCTCACAGCTTATTCTAAGTACAGCAAAGTGGTTCGAAGTCAGTCGATATTCTCCCTTGTGCGCACATCCGCTTTCAGCCACTATCTATATCGATTTATCAGCCTCGGGGTAAAATTCAGTACTTCCTCCTGGAGAACCCTAAGGCCGCAGCGCCTCTGATAGCCATTGAGTGTTTGAGCGTTGAAGTTGGGAATACGGAAGTTCCTGGTGCTGATACGGTTGTCCTCTTAAGGAGCACCAAGCTATCGAAGAATGCGACCAGGAATGTAGAAGGTGAAGCTGGTCAGCCCTGCGATAACCATCCTGTCCAAACCATCAGAACGGACAGCCATGTCCGGAAGGTCCAACCAAGGGGCACCTCCAGACGATCTCGTCGGGCTGCATTTGTCGCATGAACTCATACCAGCCCGCTACGTCCAAATCGGGGTACCGCATCTCCCTCTGATGAATCCTCTTTGGAAACATATTCCAGCCCGCTACTGGTGGATGCAGTAGATTTAGTTTATCCGATAACCACAGCTGTATGAGGGAAAAGACAAGTAAGAAGTCAGATAAAGCATAGTGGAAAGACAAGTAAGAAACTAGGGAGTAGCCTAAGCCGAGTGTCATGGTAAAACGAGAATGTGCAAAGAACCAGAAAAAGGTGAGCTGAGTAAGTTTACCTGAAGCAAAAGTGGGCTTCCACTAAAGACGGCTGACTGGCCTATGCATACCAAGTCCAAACCCAAGAGCGTCTCCACCAATACCAAAGCGATAACATTTCTACGCGCTCCCATCTGAGCAGCCACGCTCACAAGAAGGGGACTGACCCGTCCATCAGTAGGTATGCAACTAGCAGACAGATCACTAGGGCGAAGCGATGCCGAGCTTGCACGGCTTCGCTATCCAAATCACTGTCTGGGCTGTATTTTTCAATCAGGCGCATGATGTTCACCTGGCCACCCTCAAGAATAGTGTTTGCCAAACCCCGAGAGATGTCGAGCGAGGTGGCTAGCAGCTCGGGCATGCTCACTTGATACGGTGGGACATCGAGTGTCAGGGACGAATAGGTTCGAAGGTACGCCTGGAATTCCTCAATGGTGGAGCATATTTCGTCATCACCAAAGTAGAAGACATGGACATGGGGGTCCCAGAACCTAAGGGCAGCCCATAAGAGAGCTAGGTGGAGCAACACAAGTCGAAGGTAGCGGAATGAAGCAAGGCCGTGGTATTGAAAGTTTGGCCAGTCAACGGACAAAAATTGCACTAACCAAGGCCGGAGCAAAGTTGGGATGGGATTTTCCGTAAGAACGGCTGAAATATGCTAAAGATATGGGAGACAATGAAGCTGTGAAAGCCATAATGTGTCCATCCCTGCTTTATAGGCCATGGTATCCATTGCATTTTACATGATTCATGCAAACAAGTAGCTAGCATCCAAAGTATCACTATGGCAAAGGACTCTACCTTCTGGGGCTCAGAGACCGTGTGCAAGCCGTGTGGGAGCAAAAACAAGAAGCCCCCTAAAAAAGGATAGTTGGTCAGACAAGTGGATCTGCATCCCAGATACCTTGCGTACGCCAGTTTCTTACTGACATATACGTATCCCCCACCTACTGGCGTACGGGGCCAAGCTCATGGCGTACGCCAGTAATGTTCATCAGAAACCAGTTTGCAGCAGCTACTGCCTCCGCATGGTCGTTTTCAGTTTCGGAGCTTGCTTTGGCCATTTGTTGATTCCTACAAGTCACAAACGACATATGGGACTGTAGCAAGGTGTCGGATTCCAAAAGCCATGCCTAATGAAGATTTTGAACCCTCGGCGGCCCATTTCAAGTTCAAATCAAGGGTACGAAAGGTCAAAACTCGTTTTCTGTTTATTTCCCGTTTCAGGGCATTTTCTCCGGTTCCGTCAATCTGTATAGGTTACTATACATCTATTTAATCTCTTAAAAGTGTCAGTTTCTCTCGTTTCGGAGGATTTTTGAGTTTTGGCCCATTAATGCCCAAAATTTCTTTATTTTCCACGTGTCCGAGGATATGTGTCGTATCCTAGGGCATTTCCACCCCTTTTTCCTTCGAGCTAAGTCAATTGTATGTGCGTGTGAGTGTATCTTGTCGATTTAGATCATTCATCAACGCATGATAGACATTGCGGACGGTTTATGCGTTTCCTTTGCCAAAGATCCATTAAAAAGGAAATCAACAAACAGAAAATGCAAATATTATAGACTATCAGGTCGAATATCCAAAAGTAAGAGGTGGAAATGTATCAAAGCAGCATAGCGGCCCGAGCAGAACCAACATGTACAAGGCACACTTTCCTAAAAGTCAAGAGGCACACAGGCCCCAACTATACCTAAATGTCCAGAAAGTATCAAATCAAAAGACAGCAAAGTAAACAGAGGCTCAGTAATAGCCCTCAATCGTCAAAGAGGTCCTCGAGGTCATCGTCGCTGTCGTCGTCCTCCGCCTCCCGTGGGTCCATCTGGAACCTGGGCTTGCTGGCAGAGTCAGAGTCGCTGCTGAAGGATGATTGCTCTTCTTCCTCTTCTTCTTCTTCCTCCCACCTCTTCTTCTGCTGTGGTCCATCAGCTGGCCTCTTCTCTGTGGGCCTCTTCCTCAGCTCCCGACGGAACTGTGGATCGTCACCAGTGGGGACGATCTTCACTCCCCTCTGTGTGCTCCCCACTGGCCGCAAGGTGCTGGGCGCCACCTTCTTTTGTGGTGGAGGACGCACGCTCTTCCTCCTAGGAGCCGCCCTAGCTTGTCCTTACATTTGCATTTAGCCATTTAGCATATATATTGAAATGCTGAATGCAGGAAATATTAAAAACAATTCTATCAAAAGAAGAATGGAAAGTAGTACCTGGGGCTGTAAAGCAGGAGTTGGAGCTGGCGGTGGGTAGTGCAGCTGTAGGGAAGAGCCACTGGCTATCATATGAAACTCCTTTTCCATGGCCATCATCAAGTGCACCGCCTCCTGCACCCACTCCATCGGGGCCTATATTACAGTTTTGTCGAAATCATAATGCAAACCAGATATGCATGTCAAGCATGATTCAAAGGAAAAGTGCAAGAGCTGAAAGAGCGTCATATTGGTCATGTGATCTCTACTGGCTTTGTCTTGGTGGGCTCAAACTGAATTGTGGCCGCCTCTCCCTGCGCATCCCACACTACCAGTGTCCAAGAAAGTCGGGGAAGGCCTGTCGCTGACGCATACCCGCTCTTCTCTCTCTCTTGAGAGAGAAGCCCTACTGCTGCGGCCCCGTCTCTCCTCTCCAGCCTCCAGGGCCTCACTTTCCACGGCTATGTGCTCCATCACCCCAAGCGGCCTCGCCAAGTACTGCCTCCGGTAAACATCATAATTTCGCTCAGGCCTCAGGAAGGCTGTTAGATCCATAAGGATGGTAAAGCACTGCAGCTCAGCCAAGGTGTACTGGTCTGTGTGTGAAGCACGAGGCGGAAGTGGCCCGAGCGTGATAAACTCAGACGAATCAAGTGACTGAAGTGTCACCCGATCGCCCAAGTACCACTGCCACCCGAAAGCCGACTCTAGCAGCTCTCGGCTAGCAGCACTCGGCTCGCAGCCACCACTCTACTCTGCGCAAGATACTCAAGCTCAGCCTCAGAATTTCTCCATGGATCCCACTCTACCTGCAAAGCAAACAGTCGGTTAGCGATAGCATTAAAGCAATTCAAAGGCAGTGATACGTAATAAAGTTTGTGTTTTACCTGAGTACCCGACAGCTCATCAAGTTACACCCTGAAAGCATGGAGACTCCCTCTCGATTTCTTCTTACCCTTGTACAGTGGCCCCTATATCATGGCACATGGAAGCATCCTCAGGTCCGGCACTTGTTCTCCGGAGGGTACATTTTCAGCACCTCATAGGCCCATAGCTGCAAGTTTCAAACAATCAAAGCATCAATACAGCAGTCATAATTCAAAGGAAGGAAGAATACATGAAAGTTAAACTACAAGTGTTATTGCTTACCTCCCACACCCTCCAGTATCCAGCAGTCGCCTTCTTGCCTCGTGAGAATTCACCCATGAAGCCATAGCAAGTCCCCAAAGCGGCTCCTCCCCAGTCGTATCTGGCAGTTGTGCGCAAGTTGTAGAGGGTTGGCAAGTAAGTCAAGTGCACTGTGGCCCGCTTGTTAGGATACAACGTAGCCCCAAACAAGTACAGCAAATAGACCCTCACCATTTGTTCCTCCTCCTGCTCTGTGGGCCGGACTCTACCCTTCATGTACCTATGGAATTGGTCATGGGGGACTGTCTCTGAACTTCCCTCTGGTTCTCGTCCCAAGAACCACCTCAGTGCCTTAGAGTCGTCATGTATCCCCGAGTCAAATGGGATAGGCTCTCCTCCTACCCTCATACTGGTCAGAGCTGCAAAATCCACCGAAGTCACCGTCATCTCCCCGATTGGAAAGTGGAAGGTGTTGGATGAATCCCACCACCTCTCGGCCAACGCCATAAGCAAAGTATGGTCGCTCTTTGTCGCCGCCAAAGTAAGGATGAACGGCCTGAACCCTGCAGCATCAACCAAAGCTCTAACCTGCTCGAGCAACTCTCTGTATAGCTCAAGCAAGCTAGCAGGACCGCCGTGGCCCCACGTGCTAGCTGCTCCTCTCTGCACAACACAATAGACAAAACAAAAAAGTTTCATCAATCGGTGCAATCCAAGCTCAAAAAGCAGTCAGATCCAAATTACAAAGTCATATTGCTAGAGGAATACTATTCAAGCTATCATGCATTTTACCAGTCAATCCAAGTACCAAGGGCTTTCTACTCGTTGATTAGTTGTCTACAGGCATTCCTCTGTTGATCAAGCTACTAGATATTTGTTTAAGCAACTATCATATCAAGGGTTCTGTTGTCAGTCGATCAAGCTACCAAAAGTCCTACGAATGGGTCCAAACACACAATGAGCATCCCAGATTCAAAGCATTCTATTCAGTCGAGTACCATTGTCGAGGCACTTTTTCAACCAATTATCGTTTCAAGGAGTACTTTTCAGTCGAATCAAGCAAGCATGGCATCCTATTAGTTGAATTCAAGGTTCCATGGTTACAATTATCAGTCGAGGCAACCTACAGGTCGATTCAAGTTCATTATCAGCGGTTGTCATTGAGGTTCTAAGCATTCTACAATCAAGTTCATTTATTTTTGGGATTTCTATTTGTCAAAACAAGTTTCAAATTACGAGTGTCAAACGTGCTATCAAGTTCAGTTAAGGACACAAGTTCAAGGTACATACATAGAAAAACACATGCGGATATGGCAAATATAGAATTGAAAGCTAAAAGCAAGCTTGAAGGTATACCTGAGCCCAAGTCACGGACAAGTGCCTCTCGGGATCTCTCAGAATGAGCTCTGTGTCATAGTTGTCTCGTCGGGGCACGTAACTCTCAACCCTGGACGGTACAAACAGGTGTGGCTCCGGTGGGTCATAGGCCTCCACCACAAACTCAGCACGGGGTGTCTGTCGTATGGACTCTACTATTGTCACCGCACACTCATGAGCCCGGCCCCCCTCCTCCTGGGCCTCCTCAGCTGCCTCGGTCTCTTGGACGAAGGCCTCTTCCTTAACTCTAGCCCCCTCGGCCTTAGCTCTCAAGCGCTCCTCCTCTTGAAGCCGCTCTATCTGCCTCTGCCTATCCTCCCGGGCCGCTATCACTGCTGACACAACCCCCGGATTCTCCCGGAGCAACCGACCAAGTTCCTCCTCTGACACGAACTCCGCAAAGTCTCCGCGCGTAATGGGTATATGCGCCGAAGACCCCGCTGTTGGCCTGAGCTTAGCCGCCTCCACGGGTGCCCCTCTGGAAACCTCCTCCGCAACCACCAGGTCCTTACCCCTTGCTGGATCCCTCCTCGATGCCCCCGACCGATCACCATCGTCACCATCACCACCACCACCACTGCCGCTGCCGCCAGCCTCGGATGAGCCCAAACCCGTCACCACCAGACCCTTTACCCCACTCTGGAAGTCCAACTGTTGAACCTGTGGGCCCCCTACCTCAACGATGGCTGGCGCACGCCCCATCATTCCTGGCGTATGCCACCCGTCACCATCAGTGTCCCCCGCTGCACGGCCACCATCGCCGCCGTCGCTACCTGAAACCTCTGCACCCCTGGTCGAGGTTGGTTAATTGGTCACGTTTTCGTCATGATTTTGTTTATGAAATTGTTACAATTCATAATAGATTGGGTACGTAATCATTTTTTTGAATCTTAAATTAAATAAGTGAAATAGAGAAAGCTTTCTCTATTTCACTTATTCGACTGGATCTTACGGAGCCTGCTCATGTACGACATGATTCGGATCTGATCATAGAAAAGATTCTCTTCAAGTGAACCAGCCTATCCTTTGTATGGCGCTTGCGACACTTTGGGGATCAACTGATCGTCGATTTGAGGCTCCAAAGTCTCGATTCCAACCTGTGGTTGCCTCCCTCCTCTCCGACACCGCCATTGTCACCGCCACCACTGGGCTCTACCATAGATGAGTGAGGATAAGAGAGTTTGAGAGAGATTGAGAGTTTGAGAGTTTGAGAGAATGAGAGAGTGTTGAAGGACTTCAAAACCATAGAATGGCGGTTCTCTTCGTGTTCAGGAAGCTTATAGGATGTGGGAGCCGTGCTGGGCCAAATCTGGGCTCGGACTGGTCAAGACTCATGGCGTACACCAGTGTGGTGGTGCCGTATGCCACAAGTGTTTGGGCCTCAGGCCCAAGTCTCTTATAAAGTCAAAACTTATTTCCAAATCAAAGCCCAAATGGCCCGGCTTCACATTGGTGCCTATAGACTCCCCCAAAGCAGAGTCCGTCCCATTTCAAATCAACGACGGTCCTGCCCGTCCCATTTTGAATCAACGACGGTCCGCCAGTCCAATTTCAAATCAACGACGGTCCGCTCGTCCAATTTTTCAAATCCACGACGGTCCGCCCGTCCAATTTCAAATCGACGACGGTCCCCCCGTCCAATCTCAAATCAACGATGGTCTGCCCATCCCATCTCAAATCAATGACGGTCCTCCCGTCCCATTTCAAATCAACGATGGTCCGCCCATCCAATTTCATTCTCTTTCCCCAACAGAGTCAATGCTTTTGCAAAGTGGGTCTTTCCCCAGGAGAGTTCACATTTTGTTGTTGACCCGTCAAGTCAGCAAAGTGGCAATCTATCCATCCGAAGTTCAAATCAAACAAGTTCTTTAAAGTTCATGTGTTTTGGATAGCCTCGAAGAGGGTGTCTAGAAAACCTTTGACTTTACTTGTACCCAGTCAATGGTACTCCAAGTGCCGTCAAAGGGGGGCTACTGTAGACACTCTATTCTGGATCATGCAGATAATGTTAATTTACGGTCTTTTATCCCCAAGGATGATCAAAGGTCAAGAACATTCCAAGGTCGATGGTGTGTTTTAGCTTTGAGCGTTCCGAACCTCATTCAAACCCTTCCAAACACCATTTCAAACCCTTCAAACCAGAACCAAATGGCCTTAGCAAAATCGAACTTGCTTACACCAGTGTTGTGCTAGTGTGCGCTAGTAAGCTGCCACGTGTCGGTCATCGACCGTTGACTCAGCTATCACTGGCGCACGCAGGTCGAATTCAGGCGTTCGCCAATCAAATCCAGTTAAAGCATCACTATTCAACCACGTGCTCGAGATTTTTGCAGCCACCCAATACAATCTACAGTTTCCCCGATAATTATACTCTGCAGAGGCGTCCCCCTTTCTCTCCTACATCCCCCATCAAGCCTAGTCCCATGCATTCAATACACGGGAGGCTCTTCCTTAACTCAACCAATCCTCCTAACCCAACCGATCACCCCTCTCTGCAGTCCATCTCGCTTCTATAAATACACCCCTTGCATTCATTTGCAAGAGGTTAACCACATTTAAGAGTTTTAAGCCCTCTCTCTTCCTCTTAGCTCTCTTTCTTCCATTGAAAAAGAGGAAGCAAAAGGGCCACTCCCACACACCCTACACTGTCATTCTCTTATCACCTAACCTCCATCTCTCAAGTTCAAAGCTCAAACCCATCATCAAACTCCAAGCCGAAGGTATACCACCTTTTGTGTGGCTTTCTGTTTTGACCCCTGAGGGGAACCAAAAGGGTCCAGGCTAGTAATCAATGCCAGACCTGGCCTTGAAACTGGTAAAATATAAATATCATGTGTAGTAAACAATGGCGCACGCCAGTACCATCAAGCCGTATGCCAGTTTTGGCAGTACGTGCACCATTGGCGTGGGGATTATTGATCGCCTGTTTCTTGCTTATATCTTGTGTTTATCACCTTACAGCATGTTAAGAACCAGTCTACTACTTTCCGTATCCTAGAACTGCTTAGCTGTAATGATCAATATTTATTCATATCTGCTTTAGAAGGCCTCTGGGATCTTTCTGGTCATGCTCTAGAGCCCAGATGATGTAAAGCCAAGCACTGGGTACGGGGCATAACTGGCATAAGATCCAGAGGCTGGCCTTTGCATCGTAGCTTAGTCTTGGCCTCTTTTATGTCCCCACAGTGTTTATGGGGTGTTATGTTCATTTTTGTGGCTTGCAGCCATCTGATCTGTTTGTAATCTGTATATATGCTGCTATTAAACTATGTGGTTTGTCCTGGGTGTGCTCTGGTCCTTTTTAGAGCCCAGAGGGTTGTAAACAAAGACTATGAGTCCATGATAAGTGAAGTACGCCAGTCAAGAAGTGGCGTGCGCAGGTCATATTAGTATGCAGTGGCCCAGCCAGTGCATACTGGTGTGCTGCCTTCCCACATCTCTTCGAATCAGCATACTCCAATTCATTGAAACTGCTCCCAATGCTTGTTCTCAATCTATATTTATTGTTGCAAAAATCATCTCCATAAGCATTTTATCACATAACTGCAACTTGTTACAGTTTTAATCCCCCATTTTACTGTTTCCCCTGCTCTAATTGGCTAAAAAATGACTAATGAAACAAAAATGCAAATGTTTTACAACAATGCCTGAGTAGAGACCGATTTCCAGATCGAGCGAGAGGGGTATCATAAAACTCTTCCCCTCTCGTAACCTGGCTCCCGGACCTCAGATATCGAAGGTGATGACGGACCAGTCTACACCTTTTTCAAAATCAAACAATGTAGCAAAACATTTCAAGTTCGGTTCCTTGGGTATTTCACCGCTAAAACCCGAGTGGCGACTTTGAATCAAAGCATTTCGCCGCGCTTTTCCAAAGAGGGCCGTACGCAAATTTTTCGTAATAAAAATTTCCAAGGCGTGTGCCCACAGGTAGCCACCTTTAAGGATGCAAAAACTGTGCACAACCTACCCAATTGAATCACACTACCAATTAGAAACAACAACTAGCAAAGTAAATTAGCTCACAACATTGTTCCACTCATTTACAATCAACTCTGCTTGTGAATGAGGAAGATTAGAAAGTGATAAAAGCCTTGCTCTCACCATGTTGCAAATTTTTTGAACAATTATCGCCCAAGTACAGGATTGATTTTGGAATTTCCTCAAGTTTCTCTCAATCCAATATGATAACCGGTTACTGTAAAGCCCAATCTAGTGATTACACTTTTGAGAGTTTTGCCCTTAAAATTTGATAACAGAGTTACCCAGTCTGCCCAAGATCTAGCAGGCCATGTAACATAGAGTTTGACCTGAATGGTATCCCACACCTGGTTGGTAAATGGGCAATTAAATAAGAGGTGGTCATGACTTTCATTCCCATGACACAAACCACATTGTGGAGGAACATTCAAACCAAATGACACGAGTCTATCAGCGTGGCTAGCCTATTCTGAATGGCAAGCCATGTGACAAGGCTGTATTTTTGTGGGCAGTGTGCCCTCTTCGGGGAAAGGATTCCGTTCCCTTCCTCGCGAAAATGCCAGTTTGAGGGAGCGCTAAGCTGGGACAACAAGCGCTCACAAAATACAGAGTCGCCACTCGGGTTTGAAGGTCCGACACCCAAGGAACCGTATTTCGAAGCACTTGCCGCGCTATTTGATTTGAAAGAGTTAAGGAACCAGTCCGTCATAACCATATCTAGGTTCGGGAGCCAGGCTACGAGAGGGGAAGGGTTTTATGGCACCCCTCTCGCCCAATCCGGAGATCGGTCTCTACCTAGGCATTTGTGAAAGATGTTTGTTTGCGATTTTGTTTGATTAATCAATTTTTAGCCATTTAGGGCGGGGAAATAGTTAATCAGGGATTAAAACTGTAACAGTTTGTAGGATGTGATAGACAGCATGGATGAGCAATTAGTATAGCATGAGAACAGACTGTTGTGGGAGTTTAAACAAACTAGGAGGCCCCTGTTTTGGAGTGACGTGCACAGGAAGAAACCAGCATGCACTGAATAAGTCACTGCATGCTTTTTACTCCTGCGCGCGCAACTCCAAGACACGCACGTGCCGGTGAGTTCAAACCCACAGCTCTTATTCTCAAACCCTCTGGGCTCTGGAAGGACCAATGCACACCCAGGACAAACCAAGCAGTTCATATAGCAGCATAATATGCAGTTTAAAGGCTGAAAAGCCCTACAAATTAATAAAACACCCCTTTGGTCCTAGCGGAGACACTCTTAGGTTTGGATCTGGCATGCACGGGTCAGTCAATCGTCTTCAGCGGAAGCCCTCTTTTGCTCCAGGTAAACTCACTCAGCTCACTTTTTTTCTGGTTTTTTGCATGTTCTCATTTTACCTCGACACTCGGCTTAGGCTGCTTCCTAGTTCCTTACTTGTCTTTTCGCTCAGGCTTTATCTGACTTCTTACTTGTCTGTTCACTCATGCAGTTGTGGCTGTCGGATAAGCTAGGTTTGCTGCAACCACTGGTGGCGGGCTAAAATCTGTTTCCAAAGAGAATCCATCAGAGGGAGATGCGGTACCCCGATTTGGATATAGCGGGCTGGTATGAGTTCATGCAACAGATGCAGTCCGACGAGATCATCAGGAGATGCCCCTGGTTAGATCTTCCGGACATGGCTATCCGCTCTAATGGGTTCGATAGGATGGTTATTGCGGGGTTGACCAGCTTCACCTTCTACATTCCTGGTCGCATTCTTGGCCAATTAAGCGCTTCTTAAGAGAACAACCGTATCAGCACATGGAATTTCCGTGTTCCAAGCTTTAATGCTCAAACACTCAATGGCTATCAGAGGTGCTAGGGCCTTAGGGTTCTCCGAGCAGAAATGCCAGATTTTACCCCGAGGCTGAGGAATCGATACAAACAGTGGCTGAGACCAGATGTGCATGCAAGAGAAAATATTGGCTGATTCCGGACTACTCTCTGTCCCTAGAATAAACTGTGAGCCGTTAAGCTTCTCAAGCATTTTGTTCTGTATTTCATACTTCACTGTTTTAAGGCTTTTATGCTCAGCTTGTGTATTAGAAATAGTAATTTTGCAATAAACTGAAAGACGAAGGGTTTCCCCCTTCTGATTCTCCAATGCAGCTTCGACTTGTTTTCAACCTTTCCAACTTCTGATGCGGACCCAAAATGTCAAACCATAGATCGACTTGATAGAGTGTGACCGGGTCTCATGGAGAGACTACCTACGTATCCCTTTTCAGGAAATCAGGTCAGAACGTAGTTTAGGCCAAGGTTCACTCGTGTATTTTACTTGTCCTTTTATGCTCTAACTTTTGCCTAGAACCGCCTTTTTTGGTTTTTCAGTCTAGCGAGCTTTTGACTTTTTGCCTATTTATTTTTGCCTAGACCGCCTCCTAAGGTTTTCAATCTAACAGGCTGCTCTAATTTTTGCTTAGAATCGCCCACCCTTATGGTTTTCAACCCAACGAGCATCTCTCAGGGTTAGTAATGCTTGAGCTGATCCAAGTTGACCAGGGTATTGAATTCGTTTCGATCGAGATCGATGAGCTTAGCAGCACCCCTGGATAGGATGGTCTTGATAATGTATGGCTTGGAACGCTTTCTGCCGGAATTTCCCGCGAGGATCAAATACCGGGGCGCGGATTTCTTTCGTAACCATGTCCCCTTCGACCAAACCTCTAGACTTCACCTTTTATCAAATGCACGAGCAATTCGACGCTGATACCCTTGGACATGATACAAAGCGCGAAGCCTTCTCTCGTCAAACAACATGAGCTCGACAAACCTTCCACTCAGCCATTCAGCTTCCTCGAGACCACTTTCAGCCATGATCCGTAATGATGGAACCTCAAGCTCAATGGGGAGTACTGCCTCCATCCCATAAACTAGGGAGAACGGAGTTGCACCTGTGGAAGTGTGAATTGATGTACGGTACCCCCAAATTGCTAGAGGTAGCTGCTCGTGCCAATCCCTTGCAGATTCAGCAGTCTTCTTAATGATCATCTCGACATTTTTGTTCGCAGCTTCAACTGCTCCATTTGTCTGCGGATGGTAGGTCATGGAATGGTGGATCTCAATCTTGAATTTCTCGAATAGCTCCAAAACCCTACCCTTGAAATGACTTCCATTATCCGACACAAAAGCTTGAGGAACACCATACCGGTAGATGATATTCTTCTGAATGAACTGCGCAACTTGAACTGTTGTCAGGGTTTTGTAGGATTCAGCTTCAGCCCACTTAGTGAAATAGTCAATTGCCACCAATAAGAATTTATGGCCATTTGAAGTAGAAGGTCTGATCATTCCAATAACGTCGATACCCCACACCGAGAAAGGCCAAGGCGAGGTCATGCCATATAGCTTGGACGGAGGAACATGCTGCAAGTTAGCATGGATTTGACATTTGTAGCAGCGCCGTACATAATCGATACACTGTGATTCCATTGTAGACCAGTAGTAACCCTATCTGAGGATCTTTCTTGCAAGCATGACACCACTCATGTGAGGACCGCAGACTCCTTCATGAATCTCCTCCATTATCCCTGTTGCTTCGGCACCATTTACACAAAGCTTATGCATCCCGCAGTGAGACCTCCGATACAACTTTCCTCCACAGATGATGTACTGAGCAGCCAAATGTTGCAAAGCGATTCAATCCCTCTTAGTGGCTTCGGCAGGAAACTCCCCATGCTCCACAAAGTTTCAGATATCTTGGTACCAGGGTAGGCCATCATCGATGGCATTGACATATTCATAAGTGGGCAAGTCCCTCTGTTCGATCATGATTGGCCGCAGCTTAACTCCTATCGGAAGCTCGATCATTGAAGCCAAAGTCGCCAGAGCATCGGCGAACTGATTCTTCAAGCGTGGAATATGGGTGAAGGTCATCTTATTAAAGCGAGGAACTAGTTCTTCCAAATCTTGGTGATAAGGCTTCAACTTTGCCTCACGAACCTTTCAATCTCCATTGGCCTGAGAGACTACCAAATTCGCATCGCCGATTACCTCGAGTTTCTCGACCCCCCAGAGCGATAGCAGCCTCCATTCCGACGATGCAGGCCTCATACTCAGCTTGGTTGTTGGTGACATCGAAATTCAGCTTGAAAGCAAGTGAAATATGAGCACCGACAGACGTGATTAGTAACACCCCAATTCCGAACCCTTTCTGATTAACAGCCCCATCGAAATAGAGTGTCCACACTTCCTTGGTTACAGTCAGCACGTCCTCATCCAAGAAAGTGAAATCCACATCTTTTGGCCCATCAACCGGGTGATCAGCCAGGAATTCCGCCACAGCACAGCCCTTCACCGACTTCCTTGTGACATGTTGGAGATCGAACTCAGCTAGCGGACGCAAACAACATGCTAGCTTATGGGTGAGCACAAGCTTCTCAAATAGATACTTGATAGGGTCCATCCGAGAAATCAACTTCACCGAATAGGCTAGCATGTAGTGTCTTAGCTTTTTGGTAGCCCAAACTAATGCCAAACATGTCTTTTCCAAATGGGTATAGCGCTCCTTGCATCCTACCATTTTCTTGCTCAGATAGTAGATGGCCCTCTTGACTCCGTTTTCCTCTTCCTGTGCTAGCAAACATCCCATAGCGGTCGGAGTCATAGACAAGTACAGAATCAAAGGTCGACCTAGGGTAGGCGGCATTAGTACCGGAGGGTTCTTGAAGTACCTCTGAATGGACTCAAAAGTGGCCTGGCACTTATCTGTCCACTCAAATGGGATGTCCTTCTTGAGCATTCGAAACAATGGCTCGCAAGTCAAAGTCAACTTGGCGATGAATCTGCTGATGAACTAAACTTTGCCTAGAAAACTCCGCACACCCTTCTGCAGGGGCTCCATTTCGAGAATTGCTTTGATTTTGGATGGATCTACCTCGATCCCTCTTTTGGTAATTAGAAATCCCAACATCTTGCCTACCGTGACCCAAACATGCACTTTTGTGGGTTGAGACGCACTTTGTACTTGCGAGGCCTTTCGAGAAATTGCCTGAGTGAAGGAAGGTAGTCCTTTTCCTCCTTCGCCTTCACAATCATATCATCAACATATACCTCGATTGTCTTATGGATGAAATCAAGAAATATGGTTGTTTGGGCTCGTTGAAAAGTGCACCCAGCGTTCTTTAGCCCAAACGGCATCATCACATAGCAGTAAGTTCCCCATTCGGTGACGAACGTTGTCTTCTCCTGATCCTCCAGTGCCATAAAGATCTGGTTGTATCCTGAGAATCCGTCGACAAAAAAGAACAATGCATGCCCCGCCGTATTGTCCACAAGCACGTCGATGTGTGGCAAGGGAAAACTGTCTTTGGGGCTTAATTTGTTCAAATCCCTGAAGTCGACGCAGACTCAGATTCTCCCATCTTTCTTAAGAACGGGCACGATGTTGGCAACCCATTTGGGAGATTGTGAGCAGTCCCATCAACAAGCAGATTCTTTTCAGTAAAGGTGACAGAGTGCTTAGAGAGAACAGGCAAGACCAGAGCGATCATAGCTTCGAGGGTGATGTCTGTCGGTACTGTGAGTCGGACTAGAGCTACAGACAACCTCTCGCGATTCTCCTTTGACGACGATATCAGACCCCAAATAGATACAGCGGCAGGGATCCTTTCGAGTTGCTTCTAGATGACATCTTCCTCTGGTACCCCACTAGGAATAACTGGAGTGTTCCTTTGAATAGCAGGAGGGGCGGGCCTCTGATTAATAGGATTACACGAGGTTCCAGCCGACAGATTCGATGGCTGAAAAACTCGGCCGCTCCTTGTGATGTTTGCAACATCCTACCAGGAAGATGTGTCCACAAAATCCCAAAAGTCAGCGGGCACTTCCTCCAACTTGCGCTTCCCCTTGTTGACTGATGCAACCTCTGTGTCGAGTCTTATCCCATAGCTGTATCCCATTCCAGATCCTTCAATACCATACTTTCCCAAAAATCGAATCCTGAGCAGCAACTTCCTCAAAAGGCATCCCCGGGTTGGTGACGAACGGCACATCCCAGAAACCTCCATCAACCAGAGCAATGTTAACAATCCAGACCTTATTTCCCATGTTCATGTCAATTACCTTGTCCGTGTCCCAAAGGTCAACAGGTGGCGGAGTTTTGCCAAGGTCCATAATCTCATCTACGTCCCACAGGTCATCAGACGGCGCACTTAAAACCATGATCGAGCAGTCGTCGCTTAGAGCCACCAATGGACGCGGCAACTCCAAGGGAACGATGTTGACGGTCGAATTAACCCCAGGGTCATATTCATGAGCGGCGTTCGAGAGTACATCGACTAGAGGCAGAACAGCTCCTAGCTGGCGACGTTCATTAGGAACAATTTCTCCCTCGACATAGTATTTCAAGTATCTCTCATCTATGCCATCATCGGTGCCAGTTTTCACCATGTTGAAGTTTTGATTCCAAGCTAACTGTGCAGCGTCGGGTTCTGGGTCCCACACATATTCCTTGGCTTCCTCCTTGGGCGTGGCCTGCTCTGGCTGGTAGAAGAGCATGAACAGTGATAGACCATTCAGCGGATCTGCTTGTGTTGCATTACATTCCTCTTCCCACTGATCCAACTGCACTTGATCGACAGCCGGATCCTGAGGGAAACCCATAAGATAGCGCTCATTCCAATCATTG
Organism: Rhododendron kiyosumense; assembly: GCA_019656275.1. Taxonomy (NCBI): domain Eukaryota; kingdom Viridiplantae; phylum Streptophyta; class Magnoliopsida; order Ericales; family Ericaceae; genus Rhododendron; species Rhododendron kiyosumense. The sequence goes on along the minus strand of BPLS01029978.1, from coordinate 390,833 downwards.
GCAAGTTCTTTCCATTCCTTTGCCTTATCTTCCATGTCCTAATCAACTGCCAGCATGTTGATATTGAAATCTGTCGGGATGGCTACAACTGGTTTGGGATAGCATTCTGAGGTTATATGGTCAGTGGGGTTGAATATGGTGGAGCTAGGTTGGATTATAGTGGAGATGAGGGTTATCTGGTTAATTTGAGGGTTAGCATCATGTTTGGGCATGGAATTGGTGATGACATTGGGTTTAGTAGGTGGGTTTGGAAGAGTGCCATTGTCCACTAAGTCCTGTATCGCATGACGAAGACGATAGCAAGAGTCAGTGTGATGGCCGAGCATCTGATGATAGGCACAGAGAGCATTCGGGTTGTGGCTGGGAGATGGGTTTTGAGGAAGTGGGGTTGTAGCTAGTGGCCTAAGGTGACCAGTCTTAGCTAACCTCTCCAATACTGAGGAAAGTGGAGCCTCGAAGTTGGCGAAGTTCCAGGGTTGGTTTCGGTTTCGAGGTTTCTGAGGGGCTTGCACCTAGTTGACCTCAACGATGTGGTTGGAACCCTAAGTGGCGTTGTTGTTGGAAGATGTTGTGTTGGCGTAGGTGTTACCGCCAAACAGAGCAGCAGTGTTTCCCGTGTAAGCGTGAGGCTTGGACTTTGAAGCTGAAGCAGAGGAAGAGGTATCACTCCGTGGCAAAACTCCTGTCTGGAGTGCTTCTTCAATAGCAAGGCCGGACTCGAAAAAGGTATCGAAATTGGCGCCCTGAATAAGCATAAGATTCTTGGCAAAGTCAGGCTACAGATTGCGGAAGATGATGCGAATCTAATCCTTCTCGCTCGGCCGATCAATCATGAAAACTGCCTTGGCCCTTCATCTTTTGATGAAGTCTGCGAAAGACTCCTTTGCATTCATCTTGGTTGACTCCAGCTCTCGAGTGGTCATTTTGAGCTGAGCATTGTAATTATACTAGGCGTTGAAGGCTGCACCAATATCCTCCCACGTCCAGCGTTTAGAGATGTCAAGAGACAAGAACCACTGAAAAGTAGGACCAGTGAAAGTCTACGGGAAAAGCTAAGCCAATGCTTCCTCCTCAACCCCATGTAATTTCATTGCACCGTGATAAGCCAAAAGATGAGTTTTTGGGTCTCCCGTCCCATCGAACTTCACAAAGTCTGGCATCTTGAATCTTTCCGGCAGCCGAGCATTAGGAAAAGGGCAAAGACGGTCCATATCCAAACCTCCTGCACTAATCTTTTTGGACTTGAAAACTGTCTCCTCGAGCTTGGCCATTTTGGCAATGAGAGCAGCCATTTTCGGATTCGCAGCAGGATGTTCGACCAAAGGAGCTTCCTCCGCAGCAAGCTCACGCTCAAACCTTTCACCACCGCCCCCTCCAGCCTGGAGCCTTTATTCAATCAGAGCACACAGATTGGCCATGGAGGTATCAGCTTGATCGGCCCTTTACTACATGATGGCTAAGTTGTGCTGTAGATCCGCTAGGACGATAACAAGGTTCGGAGGTGGGATATCTGCCATGTCTAGGGTTTCTATTTTAACCAACTTCGGTGACGCAGGTGGAGACGGAGAGGATGGGGGAGATTCGTGTGGAGTAGTCGGTGGTGAGTGCTCCCTTGACAAAGTACAAGCCTGATCTTCCTTTATGACGAACTAAAAAGCAAACCCCAAACAAATCCTCAAACAGATCCGGTGGACGTTCCCAAGTAGGTTTGGCCTTGACTTCGGAGCTTCCCATAATGCGGCTAGACAGCAAAGTATAAGAGCTCAGCGACAGCCTACAGGAGTTTATCGAAAGAAATGCAAAGATGGAAAATGTGCATGTCAAAGTCGACGGTGTCCTCCTAGACTCTAGAACTAGAGAGGGTCCGACTCATGACATTCGGACGCTGCCTGCATCCTCGGATTTCTTTTCAACTGTGTATCCTTGATTGAATCGACTATCACTAAGAGATGCCAAAATAGCCTAGGACTTGGCTATTCCTTTCCTCGAAGTTTCATTGCTGGAGCTCGGAACAACTTGGTGTAGATGACGTGATACCATAACCGAGGTGGCGTAAGCAGCACTATGCCGAAGCCTGAGCGGTGTAAGTGATTAGCACTTTTAACCCGGATGGTGTAAGTATCATGACATTCTCCTCGTTGCTCCTGATTTTCTCTTTGGAACTTCGACTGAGTTTAGACAAGAACTTAGAAAGTATCGGTTTCTCAAAGTCTCGTTGATCAATGGATTTTGAAAATTGACAGCATGCACCCTCAAGATGCACGACTCTTCATCGGTTCAAGGCAACGTCCTAATAGTTATAAGACAAACTTTACAAGAGACAACCTAAAAGCCGCCCATGCATACTCCTACGCAAACGGTATGAATGTATGTACAGGCATGCGATAGGAAAAGTGGTAACACATAGACAGTTTATGGGGGTTAGATGCAAATAATCCTACCCTGTGGGTTCCTGTCTTAGGTTGGAAGGTTCTAGTGCTTTATACGCATGTAGAGGCTGGTTTTGGTTTAAAAGGGGTTCCTCTGACTAGAGCCGCGGTATACCTTCCACTGCAACGCGTGTAGCAAAGCAATGGTCGAACGGTATTACGACTCATCATCGTCCAAGGTTGCTAGGCGTTCTAGGACCCCGGGCTCCAGTAAACTGTGCCAGTTACCCAAAACGCCTCAATGGGGCTAGCCAACATTGATGCAAATGAAGAATACTGAAGAAAGATTAAATAAGAGAAAAACACAAAGCTTTGAAAAATTCCTTTTTAAGCTTGGCTCACTTTTATTGATCAATACCTGGAGAAAACTACACAAATGAACAATAGTAAAAGCCCCAGTTCGGAGTGGTCGGATGTTGAGATCCTGTTACGTTACCATTTCGTTCTTCAGCAGCGCAGAGCGAACTGTTTTGACAGATTTTTGAAAAATGGTTCAGTTATGTATTAATTGCTAAATATCGATTAATATAATGTGATCCCCAATAGAGTCGCCACTATGGGCAAACGCCCCAAAATTTTCAATTTTGTTATTAAAAATCGGGTGCGCCCTTTTTGGAAAAGCACGGTGAAACGCTTCGATTCAGAGTCGCCACTCGGGTTTTAGCGGTGAAATACCCAAGGAATCAAACTTGAAACGGTGCTACGTTATTCAATTTTGAAAAGGCATAGGCCGGTCCGTCGTCACCTTCGATATCTGAGGTTCGGTAGCCAAGTTACGAGAGGGGAAGGGTTTTATTGCACCCCTCTCGCCAAATCCGGGGATTGGTCTCTACTCAGGCATCTTGCAAAACATTTTCATTCTTCTCTCATTAATTTTTTTTAGCCAGTTAGGGCGGGGGTGCAGTTAAAGGGATTTAAGACTGTAACAAATTGCAGTTATGTGATAAAATGTTATGGATGACTTATTGAAACATTATAGATTGAAAACAGACTTTTGTGAGTGTTTTAAACAAACTAGAACACACTGATCTAAAATGATGTACACAGAAGGGAAACTTGCATGCATTGGCAAGGCCACCGCATGCAGAGATGACCTGCGTACGTCACTCCAAGATTGGCGTGCGCCGATAAGCCTAAACCCACAGCTCTTATTTTTTAACCCTCTGGGCTCTGGAAAGGACTAGTGCACACTTAGGACAAACCACGCAGTTTATAGAATAAAATTACATAGTTACAGAAGTATAAGATGGCATGAAGCCATGAAAATAAAGAGAGCAACCCAAAAACAATGTGGGGAATAATAAAAGGCCAAGACTAAGCTACCATACAAGAGCTACCATACAAGGGCCAGCCACTGGATCATGACATAACTGTCGTACGCCAGTCACATAGGACCGTATGCCAGTTACATCTCTTATCCAGTGCTTGGCTTTGCATCACTTGGGCTCTGGAACATGACCAGAAAGATCCCAAAAGGCCCTCTAAAGCAAATAAAACAAGTATTGAACGCTACAACTAAACAGTTCTAGGATACGGAAAGCAGTAGACTTTTTCTTAGTGTAACGACCCTAATTTTCGGTCGTTAAAAATTTCGTTAAATATTTGAATTTTATTTTAGTTTCCTTAATTTCCTTGTGGTTTGTCAAAATTACATTTTTGCCCTTCAAATTTCGTTTCTTGGCATTAAATCCTAATTTGCATGCCTAGTTAGTTTCTGACCGACTTGTTGGGGAAACCGAGCTAGCAAGCCACCTAGTTACTTTTCCCTAACCGCGAAAGGACCGTTTTGCCCCTCGTGAACCTTTTGAACCCTAGACTAAAAATTGGATATTCATTTTCTTTTAAATATTTTAGTTTTATTCTTTGTCCATTGGACAATAAATGTTAGGGAAACTATTGTCCATTGGATAAAAGAACCCCATTTGTTTATATTAAATGTCTACTTGGTTAAATTACTAAGAATATTGAAAAAGTAACTTTTTGATTACTTTAAAGTACCTTTTTAAATATTTTAATATTAAAAGTTCCCTAGTAACTATTGTCCATTGGACAATAAGAGCTAGGAGGATTATTATCCTTTGGGTAATAAGTTTACTCTTCAACATAGTACATGGGATTATTAATTTACCCTTTTTCTTAAATCCCCATGTGACATGGTACATACTATTTTATAAAATAAAAGTTGCCAAATCACTATTGTCCATTGGACAATAGAAGTTAGGGGATTTATTACCCAATGGATAAAGGGGTTAGTCTTTCAACAAGTACAAGGATTTTAATAAACTAATCTTTTTCAAAAATCCCATGGGATGATATACAATATTTATTGGAGGATTTTTGCACCTAAGATTGTTAAGTACTCTTGTATTATTATTTTTTTATGGGGGGTTTTTGATCTACCTAGATACATTAGTACATTATTTGGTTAAAGTATTGTCTTAAGTACCATGTGTTTAATTCATTAGTTATGGAGTAAATCTTAGCCTTTTAGTCTCCTTTGATCTCTTGGTACAAAAGTACCCTTTGTTTATTGTTCCTTATACTTTGTATGCATGTATATATATGTGTGAGTGTACTTGAGAGAGAGAGAGAGAGAGAGAGAGAGAACCGAGAGGGAGAGAGGCCGGAGAGAGAGAGGGAGAGGGAGAGAGAGAGAGAGAGAGAGAGAGAGAGAGAGAGAGAGAGGAAGGAAGAAGGAAGGAGGGATTTGGTTGTACTTCCATGATCTTCCATTAATCTTCCAAATCCTTGGTTGTTATTCTTCCTAGCTAAGAAACCACCTCCATTAACCTCCAATGTACTTCCTTGATTTGTTTAACACAAAATCTTGTACCAATATCTTTCTTGCCCACCAAGAATCAATCCTAGCCATGCAAGTGTAGGATTCTCCCTTGATCTTTCATGATCTCATGACAAGTGTCAAATTGAGGAAAGGAGAGGGAAAGGGGGGCCGGCCAATGAGAAGAGGAGAGGGAGCCAAGCTCTTGCCTATAAATAGAAGCCATTCCAAGCTTCAAAACACACCTCAAGCATTTGCTCTTCCTTCTCTCTAAAAACTATTTATGCGCAGCCTACTGTCCCTTCGGAAATCCCCCGTTTTCTCCTGCTTAGAGTAGTTTTTAGGATCAACTTTATTCTGGAAAGTTGTAGAGCACTTTGAAACCTTGAATTTAGACCCAAGAATCACCCCAATCGGTTAAAAAATGACAAAGTTATTGTCATCCAAAGTTCAGTGAAAATTCTGGATTTTCATTTCCTGACAGCTTACTGTCACTTCTTTCATCCCCATTTTTCTCCTACCTAAAGTCATTTCTAGGATCAACTTCCTTCACGAGAGTTGTAGAGGGTTTCGAGATCTTCGATTTCGACCCAAGAACGACTCTATTCGGCCAAAGATTGACCGAGTTACTGCCGTCCGAAGTTCGGTCCAGATTTGAAGTATTCACCACCCGTAGGATTTTCCAACTTGCTTATTCGGCCCCGACTAGTTTCGGATCAAGGTAGTTATCCTTACCTACTTTTCCAAGTATAAAGTAGTTTTTCACTCTAATTTTATGTATTGTATTATTCGCATGTTGTTTGGAAGTTACTTTGATCGTAAATAAAAAGTTGGAATTGCATGATGTGTGTTGTTTTGATTCAAGTATGCTATGTAGCTTAGATGTTCTTGTAATACTATTTCGAAGCTTGTTGGATGCATGTTGTAAGTAAAGTCTCACACGCGGAGTCTTGCATGAGAACGTGACACGAAAACCGAGGAAGTTAGAAACATGGCACCTAGGGTGTGTTTAACAAGAGAAATGTGTTTTAAAACCGCGATGTGGCCAGACTTGGTAGCCCATCGTGTGGATTGTGAAAACCGCAACGTGGCCGGACTTGGTAGCCCGTTGTGTGAATGAAAACTCGTAATGTGGCCGAACTTGGTAGCCCATTGCGTGGGTTGTGAAAACCACAATGTGGCCGGACTTGGTAGCCCTTTGTGAAGATTGCCGGGCCGGACATGGTAGCCTTATTGGTAATATGGCTTGGTTTTCCATGGAAAGGAGCCAATGCAAGTTTTGTGTGCCAATGGGAACCCAGTGCGGCGGAACCATTGTGAGGATACTCGAGAACCCGGAACGGCGGAACCGAGGTTGGGTGTGTATGGCTTGGTTATCCGCGGTACGGAGCCAATGCAAAGGATTTTGAAAGATGTTTTTGTAAATGGAAATGATTGACACGGTCTACGACGAGTCACGTAGGAGAAACACGGGAAAACTTGGACACCAACGTTAGATCGAGAATGTGGATGTGTTATCGTTATTAGTTTGATTCCTATTATCGTTTGTTTGTAAGTTATGGGTTAGCGGGTATGGGATTACTCTACTGAGCATTGTAGCTCACGGTGTTGCCTTGTGGTGACCCTGACATATTATATTGGTGGCGACGCCGGTATAATGTGTCAGACCTTGTAGATGATCGAGATGAACAGTTCACCGTGGAAGCTTTTGGAGCAGAGGAGCTTGCTAGGATGGAAGAGCAGGCAAAGTAGTATTAGGAAACCTTAGTTTCCTTCATTGTTGAATATATGTACCCTTTGAAGTATTTATAATGTAATAAACTCTCTTTATTATGTAATAAATGCTTCATTAACGTACCCTGATTTTGGGGGCGTTACACTTAGCATGCTAAAAACATAAGCAAGAAATAAATGATCCATGATCCCCACGCCAGTAATGCACATACTGCCATGACTGGCGTACGGTTTGATAACACTGGCGTGCGCCACATTTCATTTTATATGATCTCTAATATTTTGCCAATTTTAAGGCCAGAACTGGTATTGATTACCAACCTGGACCTTACTGGCTCCCCTCAGGGGTCAGAACAAAAAGCGACACAAAGGTGGTATACCTTCGGTATGAGGTTGATGAATGGTTTGAGCCTTGAACTTGAGAGATAGAGGTTGGGTGATGAGAGAACGGCTATGTAAGATGTGTGAGAGTGGCCCTTTGCTTTCTCTTTCAATGAAGTGAATGAGATGAGAGCAAAGAAGAATCTTTATGGTGGTTAACCCCTTGCAAATGAATGCAAGGGGGTATTTATGAGCAAAGAGGGACTGAGAGAGGGGTGTAACCAGTTGGGTTAAGGGCTAGTTGGGTTAAGAGGGAGCCTCCCATGTATTGAATGCATGGGACTTGGCTTGAAAGGGGACCGTGTCTGTGTTTACACTACTAGTCATGTGAAGAAAAAAATATTGAAACACATGATGGTTAATAGGTGTTTAGACTACTAGTCACGTGAAAAGAGAATAGTGATTCCTGGTATATGTAAAGACTACTGATCACCAAGTGATAAGAACAAGTGTAAAGAACTTTGAAAGTGTGCATTTGAGATAAAGAAATCGAAAAACTGTGGTTGCTGTTGGTATAGTACGGATTAAAATGAATGTAATAGATGCGAAACGTGCTTGTTGCCTCCAATTGAAGTTGCCATGGTCTGCATAGGAACAAATCTTACGTACTTGATCCAAAAAATATTTGTTGCCTCAAATGAATATCGCCCTCATTTCAAGAGTTGGTCAAATTTATAAATTTTTAAACTTACGTGTTGCTTCAGTTGGAAATAAGAGAAGCATGTTTTCGTTATGCGATGAAAATAAAGAAATGGTTCCTACATCCTTCAAGGGTAGGACTACTGGCCACAAGAAAAATACGTGATGGTTAGTTGGTGTTTAGACTACTAGTCATGTAAAGAAAAAAAATACTGAAACACATGACTGTTTGTAGGTGTTTAGACTACTAGTCATGTGAAAAGAGAATAGTGATTTCTAGTACATGTAAAAACTACTGATCACTAATTGACAAGAACAAGTGAAAAGAACTCTGAAAGTGTGCATTTCCAATAATGAAATCGATAAACTGTGGTTTGCTATGGATTAAATCTTACATACTTGATCGAATAAATATTTATTGTCTCGAATCATTGACGCTATCACTTTAAAATTTGGTCAATTTTATAAATCTAAGGACTTGCGTAAAACTACGGTTAAAAATAAAAGCACGTTTTTTTTTATGCGATTAAAATAAAGAAATGGTTCCTACATCCTACAAGGTTATCGCTGCTGGCCACGAGAAAAATACATGACGTTTAGTAGTTGTTTAGACTACTAGTCATGTGAAGAAAAAAATTCAGAAACACATGACGGTTAGTAGATGTTTAGACTACTAGCTACATGAAACGAGAATAGTGATTCCTTTTAGATGTAAAGACTACTGATCACTAAGTGATAAGAACAAGTGTAAAAAACTCTGAAAGTGTGCATTTGAAATAATGAAATGGAAAAACTGTGCTTCCTTTTGGTATAGTACGGATTAAAGTGAATATAATAGATGCAAAACGTACTTGTTGCCTTGAATCGATGTTGCCTTGGTCGGCTATGGAACAAATCTTACGTACTTGATCCAATATATATTAGTTGCCTTAAATCAATATCGTCCTCACTTCAAGAGTTGGCAAATTTTGTAAATCTTGAAACTTACGTGTTGCTTCAGTTGGAAATAAGAGAAGCATGTTTTCGTTATTGGATGAAAATAAAGAAATGGTTCCTACATCTTACAAGAGTAGGACTGTTGGTCACGAGAAATACACATGATAGTTAGTATGTGTTTAGACTAATAGTCATGTGAAGAAAAAAATACTGAAACATATGACGGTTAGTAGGTGTTTAAACAACTAGTCATGTGAAAAGAGAATCGTTATTCCTAGTTGATTTAAAGACTACTGATCACTAAGTGAAAAAAATAAGTGAAAAGAACTCTGAAAGAGTGCATTTGCGATAATTAAATCGATAAACTGTGGTTTGCTATGGATTAAATCTTACGTACTTGATATAATAGGTGTTTAGACTATTTGTCATGTAAGAAAAAAATACTGAAACACGTGATGATTAGTAGGTGTTTAGCCTACTAGTTCCGTCAAAAGAGAATAGGGATTCCTAGAAGATGTAAATATTACTGATCACTAAGTGATAAGAACAAGTGAAAAGAACTCTGAAAGTGTGCATTTGAGATAATAAAATCGAAAAACTATGGTTCCTTTTTATATAGTACGGATTAAAGTGAATGTAATAGATACGAAACATGCTTGTTGCCTCGAATCGATGTTGCCTTGATCTGCTATGGATCAAATCTTATGTACTTGATCCAATAAATATTAGTTGCCTTAAATCAATATCGCCCTCACTTCATGAGTTGGTCAATTTTGTAAATCTTGAAACTTACATGTTACTTCGGTTGGAAATACGGGAAGCATGTTTTCCTCAAGGAATGAAAATAAAGAAATGGTTCCTACATCCTACAAGGGTATGACTGCTGGCCATGAGAAAAACAAATGGCGTTTAGTAGGTATTTAGACTACTAGTCATGTGAATAAAAAAATATTGAAACACATGACGGTTAGTAGGTATTTAGACTACTAGTCATTTGAAAAGAGGATTGTGATTCCAAGTAGATTTAAAGACTGTTGATCACTGAGTGATAAAAACAAGTGAAAAGAACTCTGAAAATGTGTTTTTGCAATAATGAAATCAAATAAATATTTGTTAACTCGAATCAATGACGCTCTCATTTCTAGAGTTGGTCAATTTTATAAATCTATATACTTGCGTGTTGCTGCGGTTAAAAATAAAAGAAGCACGTTTTTTTGACGGGACGAAATTAAAGAAATGGTTCCTACATCCTACTAGGGTATGACTGTTGGCCACGAGAAAAACACATGCTGGTTAGTAGGTGTTTAGACTACTAGTCATGAAAGAAAAAAATACTGAAACATGTGACGATTAATTGGTGTTTGACTACTAGTTCCGTGAAATGAGAATAGTTATTCCAAGTAAATATAAAGACTACTGATCACTAATTGATAAGAACAAGTGAAAAGAACTCTGAAAGTATGCATTTGAGATATTGAAATCAAAAAACTTTGGTTCCTTTATATATAGTACGGATTAAAGTGACTGTAATAGATGTGAAACATGCTTGTTGCCTCGAATCGATGTTGCCTTGATCTGCTATGGATCAAATCTTACGTATTTAATCCAATAAATATTAGTTGCGTTAAATCAATATCGCCCTCTCTTCATGAGTTGGTCAATTTTATAAATCTTGAAACTTACAAGTTGCTTCGGTTGGAAATAAGGGAAGCATGTTTTCCTTATGTAATGAAAATACAGAATGGCTCCTACATCATACAAGGGTATGACTGCTGGCCATGAGAAAAACACATGGCGGTTAACTGGTGTTTAGACTACTAGTCACGTGAAAAGAGAATAGTGATTCCTATTAGATGTAAAAACTACTGATAACTAAGAGATAAGAACAATTGAAAAGAACTTTGAAAGTGTGCATGTAGGGAGGTGTTCCCGAACAGGCACACTTGGCAACCGAGCACGTAATGTATCAGGGGCATGTGATAAGCGAGACAAGGCTTATCGCCGGGCAGTTCGATGAACGGCAATAAAGGCCAGTGACACGTGAAGTCATTGGTCCAGACAATCTGTTCGGCTGATAAGGACAAAAAACATGTGAAGTCATCTGTCCAAATATAACGACATGGACCAGTTGCACGTGAGGTCATTGGTCCAGGAGGACTGTTCGGCAAAGAGGCAACCGAACAGTGGAAGAAGTTGCCCTAAATCACGATGTGGCAAGAATGCTCCAGAATGGTAATATTCCGTAAAGGAATGAGATCCCGAGTATATAGGATCGAGGCAAGAGACCCAACGTGAGTGGGGTGTCCGGATGATTATGGGAAAGAGTCCCAAAAGGACTGAGAGTCCTATAAAGGTTAAGCTATTATATAGATAAGGGAACGAGAATCCATGAGATACTAGGTTTCCTATACGAGGTAGGAATCCTAGGGCAACAGGGATGCTTGGGCGGCAAGCATCCGCGAATCTATAAATATGAGGTAAACCTGGAGGTAAAAGATACGCAATATTTGGTGATCTCTTATTGTCTTCCTACCAATAATTAGGGTTCATTGCTAGTTCGTGATACTAACTTAGCCATCGGAGGACCTTTGCCATGAGAGGCAAAGGTGCACTCATCCTTTGTCTGTTTTACAGATTAGGGTTCCGATGAAGAACTAGGGTTCCGGTGTAGAGGCACGTGAAGCCGTTGCAGTTTGGTGTTCTTCAGAGTACCAATTGTTTTCATCCCCCTACAATTGTCGTCGTCTATGGGAAACGAAAGAATTCCCTGAAAAAATAACCATGATGGAAGAAGATCCAACCACGCCGTTCAATCCAAAGAACCAGTTAAGTGGTGGAGGGGATAAATCTCCACCAGGTGCTCCGAAAAAGCCCACTGGAAGAGAGGACAAAGCAACTACGGGCTCCATGAGAAGGAGCAAATCCCACCGAAGAGAGGCATCGGTGGAACGTTCAAGAAATGTCCACAACAGCGAGGATATCCTCGACAAAAAGAGGAAGGAAATTGAGGAGTACGCTCGTTTGATTAAAAAACGAGAGTATGAAATACGAGAGCTGCAGAGGGTACGAGATCACCCGGAGGACTCCGGACTCTCACGAAGGAATTCTGGAGAAGATAGGAGGGCTCTGCTAGTCCATAAAGAGCCTCATTCACAAGGAAGAAGGAGTAGGAGCAATAGTCCTACTACGAGACGGTATGAAGCTTCCCCACGAAGGAGGAGAAGCAGAAGTAAAGACCGAACACTTGAAAGGCGAAGGGCTTCTTCACGAAGAAGAAGGAGCAGAGAACGGAGTTCCTCACCCGAGGAAGAAACAAGGAAGCATCACCGTGACAGGTACGAGAGACCTGATGCTGACTGGGCCAAAGCTACGGCTCACAAAACGAAGCAAAATGAGGAAGGGACAGTGTCTGCACGAGAAGCGGCACGTAAAGCCCTGAGTAACATCGCAGCCTCCCCTTTTGCAAGGAGGCTGCAGGAGGCTAGGTTGCCGAACAGAGTGAAGCACGGAGCGTTCGTGCTTTACGAGACAAACACGGACCTTGTGGCTCACATACAGCATTACCAGCAAACCATGTTCATGCACGATGGCGATGATGCCATTTTGTGCAAAATGTTCCCATCAAGTCTAGGCAAGGTGGCCTTATCTTGGTTTCATAAATTGGCACCACGATCCATAAGAGGATGGAGGCAGTTGGCAGAGGAATTCACTGCTCGGTTCTTAACAAGTAGAAAGGCCTCAAAGACGTTTGAGAGTCTATTCACCATGAAACAGGCAGAGAGCGAGCCGATCAGAGATTACGCAAAGAAGTACTGGGAAACTTTCAACGAGATTGAGAGTTGCAGTGAGGAATATGCCATAGCAACCTTCAAAACTGGTTTGCCTGTTCGGGGGGAACTGCGTCGCTCATTGAATAAACATTCGATGGCTACGTTGGCCAAACTGATGGAGCGAATAGAGCAGCACGCCAGAATGGAGGATGACATACTCTACGAGGACGGCAGGATTACTGCCAAACAGCCTAAGACACCTGCCAAGAAGGTGCATAAACCTGAGCCCAAAACGTACAAGGAGCGGAAGGAGTACGGGCAGGCTAAGAAAGATCCGTATAAGGAAAAGCAAGCCCCTGATCCCAAATCCTTTTTTTTCTATCACTACTGTTTGGAAGGAACCAATCTACAGGATTCTTTATCGAATAAAGAATCAGCCGTACTTCAAATGGCCCCCAAGTCTTGGAGGAGATAAAGACGCTAAACGTGCTACGAATCAGCACTGCAGCTACCACAAGGATTGGGGCCACATGACTGAAGATTGCGAGATGTACAAAAAGCACCTCGACGATTTGGTCTCTCAGGGCTATCTCAAGGAATTCATCCAGGAAGATCCCAAGGAAAAGGGAAAAGCCATGGAACTGGATTACGAGCAGAATCCTAAGGGGGTAATTCATATGATACATGGGTTGGCCGTGCCTTATACGACAAACGAGGTTAGACTGTTATAGAGGCAGTTTAAGCACGATCAGCATGTGATGCGATTGGGTAATAAGAGAGGACGAGAGAGTGATGTAGGCAATGAAAGCATCGCTTTCACAGATGACGATTTGGGAGAAGCCTAGATACCCCATAATGATGCCTTGGTCATAACCCTACGAGTCGGGGAGTATGACATTGAGAGGATCCTAGTGGATTCAGGAAGTTGTATAGAGGTGATGTACTACGACGCATTCAAGAAGCTGGGGCTGGCCCAGACAGATTTGGAGCAGTCCATAACACCCTTTATTGGGTTTGGTTTGGGTTTGGTGCAGGGGCAGTTTGGCCCCTTGGAAAGGTAACACTGCCTGTTCGGGCAGAATCAGTTGTTTTGAGGACGGATTTTCTGGTCGTGGACGTTCCTTCTTCCTATAACGCGATTATAGGAAGAACCTGGTTACACAAAATGAGGGCAGTCTCATCAACTTACCACCAGATGGTGAAATTCCCAGGATCCAATGGGATCGAAGTAATTAGGGGCAATCAGAAAGTGGCCCAACAATATCTGATTTCCATCGTTAAGAAGGCCCCGAAGGCCCACCATGTTCATACACTGGAAGTACCGGATCAACCGACTATCGAGGATGTCGGAAGATGCCCGGCTGATAAGGTAATCGAGGGCTTAGACAAGATTCAGATCAACGAGGCTGATCCTGAAAGATATTTTTTGATTGGGGAATCATTACCAGCAGAGGAAAAGGTTGAGTCAATACAGTTTCTGAAGGAATATGTCGACGTATTTGCATGGGTACCAAAAGAGATGCCCGGTGTAGATGTTGACATAATCTGTCACCATTTGAATGTTGACCCTCAGCATAAGCCAGTTATCCAAAGAAAACGTAGGGCGGCCATACAGCACGTGGATGCTGTTGTTGAAGAAGTAAATCGTTTGCTTGAGGCAAAGGCAATACGTGAGGTTTACTACCCTGAATGGCTGTCCAACACCGTGGTCGAAAAGAAGAAGAATGGGAAGTGGCGTGTCTGTGTGGATTTCACAGACTTGAACAAGGCCTGCCCTAAGGACAGTTTTCCCCTCCCAAGGGTGGACCAGTTGGTTGACGCAACGGCTGGCTATGAGCGAATGAGTTTTCTTGATCCGTATAAAGGATATATCATCTGAGGATACTCGGGAACCCGGAACGGCGGAACCGAGGTTGGGTGAGTTAAAAAGGTGTATTTGAAAAGGTGTTAACGACATTGTTCATGATGAGTCGACACCAACGGTAGTTATAAAGCAATTGTGAAAGTGTTAGTGCTATTGTCTTGTTATTACTGCTTATGTACTTATCATGTGGAAATCGATGCTAGTATTAGGATTATACTATTGAGCCTTCGTAGCTCATGGTGTTGCCTTTTTGGTGACCCTGGCATATTATATAGGTGGCGACACCGGTATAATATGTCAAATCTAATAGACGAACAGGGCGAACTATTCACCTTGGAGGCGTTCGGAGCCGAAGAACTCGCTAGGTTAGAGGAACAAGAGGAGCCGTAGAGTAGGAACCTTAGTTCCCTTTTGTTATCTCTTTTGTATTTCAAATGCTCTTATGAGAGCCCTATTATAATAATGAGCAATGACTCACTTTATTTCTGTAATAAATTATTTCCTTAACGTACCTAAAAATAGAGGCGTTACATGGCAATCTAATGATATCCTCGATATGCATCAAGAAAACTCATTCGCTCGTAACAAGCAGTTGCATCAACCAACTGGTCTATCCTCGGAAGAGGAAAACTATCCTTTGGACACGCTTTGTTCAAGTCTGTGAAGTCCACACTGACACGCCACTTCCCATTCTTCTTCTTTACAACCACGGTGTTGGATAACCATTCAAGGTAGTAAACCTCATGTATTGCTTTCGCCTCTAGCAAACGATCGACTTCTTCAATAACAGCATCCACATACTGCACGGCTGCTCTGCATCTTTTCTGAATGACCGGCTTATGTTGAGGGTTAACATTTAAATAGTGACAGATTATACCTGCATCTACCCCGAGCATCTCTTCTGGTATCCATGCTAATACATCGACATATTCCTTCAGAAATTGTATCGATTCAACCTTTTCGTCTGCTGGCAGTGATTCTCCGATTAGGAAATATCTTTCAGGATCAGTTTCGTTGCTCTAAATTTTCTCCAGCCCTTCGACCACCTTATCAGCCGGACATCTTCCGACATCCTCGATAGTTGGTTGATCTGATACCTCTAACGTATGAACGTGATGGGCCTTGGGGGCTCTTTTAATAATGGAAATCAGACACTGTTGGGCCACTTTCTGATTGCCTCTAATCACTTCGACCCCATTAGATCCTGGGAATTTCACCATCTGGTGATAAGTTGAAGATACGGCTCTCATTTTATGTAGCCATGTCCTCCCTATAATCGAGTTATAGGAAGAAGAAACATCTACAACTAAAAAGTCTATTCTCAACACAACTGATCCAGCCCGAACAGGCAATGTTACTTTTCCAATAGGCCAAACTGCTCTTGCACCGAACCTAATCAGGGGTGTTGTATATTGCTCTAACTCCGTTTGGGCTACCCCAGCTTCTTGAACGCATCATAGTACATCACCTCTGTACAACTCCCTGAGTCCACTAGAATCCTCTCGGTGTCATATTCCCCAACTCGTAGGGTTATGACCAAAGCATCGTTGTGGGGTATTTGGACTCCTCTTATATCATCATCTGTGAATGCTATGCTTTCGTTGCACATATCGTTCTCTCGCCCTCTCTTGTTTCCCAATCGCATCACGTGTTGGTCGTGCTTGACCTGCCTTTGTAATAGCCTAACCTTATTTCTCGTATAAGGTGTGGCCAACCCATGTATCATATGGATCACCTCTTTAGGATTTTGCTCGTAATATAGTTCCATGGCTTTTCCTTTGTCTTTGGGATCGTCCTGGATAAATTCCTTGAGATAGCCCCGAGAGACCAAATCGTCAAGGTGTCTTTTGTACATCTCGCAATCTTCAGTCATATGGCCCCAATCTTTGTGGTAGTTACAGTGCTGATTCGTAGCACGTTTTGCGTCCTTATCTCCGCCAAGACTTGGGGGCCACTTGAAGTATGGCTGATTCTTTATTTGATAAAGAATCCTATAAATTGGTTCTTTCCAAACCGTGGTGATAGAAAAGAAAGACTTGGGGTCAGGAGCTTACTTATCCTTATACAGCTCTTCTTGGCCTGCCCATACTCCTTTCTCTCCCTATAAGTCTTAGGCTCTGACTTGTCCACCTTTTTGACTGGTACCTTTGGCTGTTCGGCAACAATCTTGTCATCCTCCTGGAGTATGTCATCCTCCATTCTGGCATGTTGCTCTATTCGTTCCATCAGTTTAGCCAACATTGCTACCGGATGTTTATTCAATGAATGATGTAGCTCTCCCCAAACAGGCAAACCAGTTTTGAAGGTTGCAATAGCATACTCCTCACTGCAACTTTCAATCTTATTGAAAGTTTCCTAGTACTTCTTTGCATAATCTCTGATCGGCTCGTTGTCTACCTGCTTCATGGTAGAAAGACTTTCAAACGTTTTAGGGGCCTTTCTGCTTGTTAAGAACCGAGCAGTGAATTCTTCAGCCAACTGCCTCCATCCTCGTATGGATCGTGGGGCCAGTTTATGAAACCAAGACAAAGCCACCTTGCCGAGACTCGAAGGGAACATCTTGCACAAGATAGTATCATCGCCATCGTGCATGAACATGGCCTGTTGATAGTGCTGTATGTGAGCCACGGGATCCATGTTTGTCTCGTAAAGCAAGAACGTTCCGTGCTTCACTCTACTCGGTAACCTAGCCTCTTGTAGCCTCCTTGCAAAAGGGGAGGCTGCAATGTTACTCAGGGCTTTCCGTGCTACTTCTCGTGCAGTCACTGTCCCATCCTCGATTTCCTTTGTCTTATGGGCCGTTGTTTTGGCCCAATTAGCATCAGGCCTCTCGTACCTATCACGGTGATGCTTCCTTGTTTCCTCTTCCTCGGGAGTAGAACTTCGGTCCCTGCTCCTTCCTTTTCGTGAAGTAGCCTTTCGCCTTTCTGGTGTTCGATCTTTACTCCTGCTTCTCCATTTTAATGGAAAAGCTTCATATCGTCTCGTGATAGGATTCTTGCTCCTGCTCCTTCTTTCCTGTGAATGAGTCTTTTTATGGATTAGTAGAGCCTATCTGTCTCCCCTAGAATTCCTTCGTCAAAGTTTGGAATCTTCTGGGTGCTCTCGTACCCGCTGTAACTCTTGTATCTCATATTCTCGTTTTTTGATTAAATGAGCGAATCCTTCGATTTCCTTCCTCTTTTTATCAAGGATATCTTCGCTACTATGTATCTTCTCGAGTATGCTATTGATTCTTCTCCTCGGCGGGACTTGCTCCTTCTCGTGGAACCCGAGACAGTTCTGTCCCCTTTTCCTTTGGAGTTATCTCTGCTTGTCGTTTTTCTTCCATGTCCGCTAGTGGGCTTTCTCGAAGCACCCGGTGGGGATCTATCTCCTCCCCCAACCAACTGGTTCTTTGGATCAAACAGTGTGACTGGATCTTCTCCAACCATGGTTGTTTTTCAGGGAATTCTTTCGTTTCCCACAGACGGTGCCAATTGTAGGGGGATGAAAACAATTGATGTCTCGGACCAATTGGATTGCAATGGCTTAATCTTGCCTCTTCACCGGAACCCTAATTCGTCGTCTGAACCCTAATCTGCAAAACAGACCAGGGGTGAGCGCACCTCTGCCTCTCGTGGCAAAGGCCCTCCGATGCCAAAGTTAGTATCACGTACTGGACAATAAACCCTAATTATCAGTAGGAGAATGGTATCAATGCTAAGAATTACGTACCTTTTACCTCCAGAATTACCTCGTATTTATAGATTCACGGATGCTTGCTGCCCAAGTATCCCTGTTGCCCTAGGATTCCTATCTCGTATAGGAAATCTAGTATCCCTCGGATTCTTGTTCCCTTATCGGTATAATAGCTTAGTCCTTTCAGGACTTTTTCCCGTAATCACCATAATATCCCATTCACGTTGGGTGTCTTGCCTTGATCCTATATACTCGGGATCTCATTCTTTTACAGAATATCACTATTTCGAACCTTCTAGAGCATTCCTGCCGCCTCACGATTTAGGGCTACTTCTTTGACTATTCGGCTATCTTATTGCCAAACAGTCCACATGGATCAATGACCTTATATGCAACTGGTCCTCATCGTTATATTTGGACAAATGACTTTACATGTCTTTTGTCTTTATCAGCCGAACAAACTACATGGATCAATGACTTCTCTTGTCACTGGTCCACATCATCGTTCACCGCACTACCCGGCGATAAGCCCTGTCATACTTACCACGTGCTCCCAAATATCACGTGTTCGGCAACTAAATATATCTGTTCGGGAATACCTCCCTACACCGACGATGAAGAAATCGACTTTAACGGGAACATCCCGGCCGAGTTGCATTCCCTCGTCGAAAGGGAAGATGAAAGGCATGCTCAGCCTTTAAAAGAAGAAGTAATTTCAATAAATTTGAAAGATGAGAATGACCCCCATATGATGCAAATTGGTTCCACTCTGTCCCCAGAAAACCACGCTGGCACAGTCGAAATGCTCAAGGACTACTTCGAAGTTTTTGCTTGGTCTCACGCAGATATGCCCGGTATAGATCCTGAAATAGTGCAGCACCGAATCCCGTTAATGCCAGGGGCTGTTCCTGTCAAATAGAAGCTTCACAGAATGAGACCGGACTGGGTTCAGAAGATCAAGGAAGAGGTCACCAAGCAGATTGATGCAGGATTTTTGAGGGTCACCAAATATCCCCAATGGGTTGCTAACATTGTGCCCGTTCCTAAGAAAGATGGGAGAATTCGAGTCTGTGTCGACTTTAGGGACTTGAACAAAGCAAGCCCCAAAGACAGTTTTCCCTTGCCACACATTGATGTGCTTGTGGACAACACGACGGGGCATGCTTTGCTCTCGTTTGTCAATGGATTCGCGGGATATAACCAGATCTTCATGGCCCCATAGGACCAAGAGAAGACAACGTTCGTCACTAAATAGGGAACTTACTGCTATGTGAAGATGCCATTTGGTCTAAAGAACGCTGGGTGTACTTTTCAAAGGGGCACAGACCACCCTGTTTCATGACTTCATCCACAAGACAGTCGAGGTGTACGTTGACGACATGATCGTAAAGGTGAAAGAAGAAGGGGACTACCTTCCTTCACTCAGACAATTCCTTGAAAGGCTTCGTAAGTACAATGTGTGTCTCAACTCGCAGAAGTGCACGTTTGGGGTCACAGCCGGCAAGATGTTGGGATTTCTGATTACCAAGAGAGGAATCGAAGTAGATCCGTCTAAAATCAAAGCGATTCTCGAAATGGAGCCCCCATGGTCTGAAAAAGGAGTTCGGAGTTTTCTGGGAAAGGTTCAATTCATCAGCAGGTTCATCGCCAAGCTGACTCTGACTTGCGAACCGTTGTTCCGATTGTTCAAGAGAGACGTCCCGTTCGAGTGGACAGACAAGTGCCAGGCTGCTTTCGAATCTATTCAGAGGTATTTGCAGAATCCTCCAGTACTGATGCCGCCAACGCCAGGCCGACCTTTGATTCTATACTTGTCTGTAACTCCGACAGCCATGGGTTGTTTGCTAGCACAGGAAAGGGAAAACAAGGTCGAGAGAGACATCTTCTAACTGAGCAAGAAAATGTCAGGAGGCAAGGAGCGATATACCTCTTTAGAGAAGAGATGTTGGGCACTAGTTTGGGCTACCAAAAAGTTTAGACACTATATGCTAGCCTATTCGGCGAAGCTGATTTCTCGGATGGACCCTATCAAGTATCTATTTGAGAAGCCAGCACTCACCCATAAGCAAACACGTTGGTTGCTTCTGCTAGCTGAGTTCGATCTCCAGAATGTCACAAGGAAGTCAGTGAAGGGCCTTGTTGTGGCAAAATTTTTGGCAGATCACCCAATTAAAGGGCCAGAGGATGTGGATTTCACTTTTTCGAACGAGGACATGCTGACTGTGACCGAGGAAGTATGGATGCTTTATTTCGATGGGGCTGCTAACAAGAAAGGGTTCAGAATTGGGGTGTTGCTGATCACGCCCGCCGGTGCTCATATTCCGCTCGCCTTCAAGCTGAATTTCAATATCACTAATAACCAAGCTGAGTATGAAGCCTGCATCGTTAGAATGGAAGCTGCAATCGCGCTACGGGTCGAGAAGCTCGAGGTAATTGGAGATTCGAATTTGGTAGTTTCCCAAGCCAATGGAGACTGGAAAGTTCGTGAGGAAAAGTTGAAGCCTTATCACCAAGATTTGGAAAAACTGATTCCTCGCTTCAATAAGGTGACCTTCACCCATATTCCACACTTGAAGAATCAGTTTGCCGATGCTTTGGCGACTTTGGCTTCGATGATCGAACTTTCGATAGGGGTCAAGATGCGGCCAATTGTGATCGAACAGAGGGATCTGCCCGCTTATGAATATGTCAATGCCATCGATGATGGCCTACCCTGGTACCACGATATCTGGAATTTTGTGGAGCGCGGGGAGTTTCCCGCTGGGGCTACTAAGAAGGATCGAATTGCCCTGCAATGTCTGGCCACGCAGTACATCATCTGTGGGGGTAAGTTGTATCGAAGGTCTCACTGCGGAATGCACAAGCTATGTGTGAACGGTGTTGAAGCGACAAGGATAATGAAGGAGATTCACGAAAGAGTCTGCAGTCCTCACATGAGTGGCGTCATGCTCATAGAGAAAATCCTCAAGCAAGGCTATTACTGGTCTACAATGGAATCACAGTGCATTGATTACGTGCGGCGTTGTTACAAACGCCAAATCCATGCTAACTTGCAGCACGTTCCTTCGTCTAAGCTATATGGCATGACCTCGCCTTGGCCTTTCTCTGTGTGGGGCATCGATGTTACTGGCATGATCAAACCTTCTGCTTCAAACTTCCACAGGTTCATACTGGTAGCCATCGATTATTTCACTAAGTGGGTCAAAGCTGATTCTTACAAAAC
>BPLS01029978.1:352074-369387 GCA_019656275.1 Rhododendron kiyosumense | reverse complement strand
TGTAGGGAGGTATTCCCGAACAGATAAGATTAGTCGCCGAACACGTGATGTGTTAGGGACACGTGGCAGGCATGACAGGTTTATTGCCGGGCAGTGCGATGAACGGAGATATGGACCAATGACATGCGAAGCCATTGGTCCAGACAGTCTGTTCGGCTGCTAAGGTCAAAAGACATGTGATGTCATTTGACCAGATGTAACGTGGACCAGTTGCATGTGAAGTCATTGGTCCAGGAGGACTGTTCGGCAAAGAGGAAGCCGAACAGTGGAAAACGTTGCCTTAAGTCGTGACGTGGCAAGAATGTTCCAGAATGGTAGTATTCCATAAAAGGATAGGATCCCGGGTAAATAGGATCGAGGCAAGAGACCCAACGTGGGTGGGGTGTTCGGTTAATTATGGAAAAGAGTCCCATAATAGTTAAGCTATTATACAGATAAGGGAACGAGAATCCATGTGATACTAGGTTTCCTATATGAGGAAGGAATCCTAGGGCAACAGGGATGCTTGGGCGGCAAGCATCCACGAATCTATAAATATGAGGTAAACCTGGAGGTAAAAGGTACGCAATATTTGGCCATCTCTTATTGCTTTCCTACTGATAATTAGGGTTCAGACCAGTACGCGATACTAACTTAAGCATCGGAGGGCCTTTGCCACGAGAGGCAAAGGTGCGCTCACCCCTTGTCTGTTTTGCAGATTAGGGTTCCGGCGAAGAACTAGGGTTCCGGAGTAGAGGCACGTGTAGCCGCTGCCAATTGGTGTTGTTCAGAACACTAATTGTTTTCATCCCCCTACAATTGGCGCCGTCTGTGGGAATCGAACAAGTTCGTGAAAACATAGCCATGATGGAAGAAGATCCAACCACGCCGTTCGATCCAAAAAACCAGTTAACTGGTGGAGGGGATAAATCTCCACCAGGAGCTCCGAGAAAGCCCGCTGGAAGAGAGGACAAAGCAGCTACTGGCTCCACGAGAAGGAGCAAGTCCCACCGAAGAGAGGCATCGGTGGACCGTTCAAAAAGTGTCCATAACAGTGAAGATATCCTCGACATAAAGAGGAGAGAAATTGAGGAGTGCGCTCGTCTGATTAAGAGACGAGAATACGAGATACGAGAGCTGCAGCGGGTACGAGATCACCCGGAAGACTCCGGACTTTCGCGAAGGAGTTCTAGAGAAGACAGGAGGGCTTTGCTAGTCCATAAACAGCCTCGTTCACAAGAAAGAAGAGGCAGGAGCAACAGCCCTACCACGAGACGGTGTGAAGCTTCCCCACGGAGAAGGAGAAGCAGAAGTAGAGACCGTACGCCAGAAAGGCGAAGGGCTTCTTCTCGAAGAAGAAGGAGCAGAGAACGAAGTTCCTCATCTGAGGAAAAGACAAGGAAGCATCATCGAGATAGGTACGAAAGACCTGACACTGACTGGGCCAAAGCCACGGCTCACAAGCCAATTGAAAAGGAGGAAGGGGCAGTGTCCGCACGAGAAGCGGCACGTAAAGCCCTGAGTAACATCGCAGCCTCCCCGTTTGCAAGAAGGCTACAGGAGGCCAGGTTGCCGAGCAGAGTGAAGCACGCGGCGTTCGTGCTTTACGAGACAAACACAGACCCTGTGGCTCACATTCAGCATTACCAACAGGCCATGTTCATGCACGATGGTGATGATGCCATTCTGTGCAAAATGTTCCCGTCGAGTCTTGGCAAAGTGGCCCTGAGCTGGTTTCATAAACTGGCACCTCGATCCATAAGAGGATGGAGGCAGTTAGCCGAGGAATTCACTGCTCGGTTCTTGACAAGCCGGAAGGCCCCAAAGACTTTTGAGAGTCTCTCCACCATGAAGCAGGTGGAAAACGAGCCGATCAGAGACTATGCAAAGAAGTACTGGGAAACTTTCAACGAGATTGAAAGTTGCAGTGAGGAATATGCCATAGCAACCTTCAAAACTGGCTTGCCTGTTCGGGGGGAACTGCGTCGCTCATTGAATAAACATCCAGTGGCCACGTCGGCCAAACTGATGGAGCGAATAGAGCAGCACGCTAGAATGGAGGATGACATACTCCGCGAGGACGGCAGGATGGCTGCCGAAGAGCCCAAGACACCAGCAAAGAAGGCGGACAAGCCTGAGCCCAAGCCATACAAGGAGCGTAAGGAGTACGGGCAGGCTAAGAAGGATTCGTATAAAGAAAAGCAAGCCCCTGACCCTAAGTCCTTTTTTTCTATCAATACCGTTTGGAAGGAGCCAATTTACAGGATTCTTTATCGAATAAAGAATCAGCCGTACTTCAAGTGGCCACCGAGCCTTGGTGGAGATAAAGACGCTAGACGTGCTACGAATCAGCACTGCAGCTACCACAAGGCTTGGGGCCACATGACTGAAGACTGCGAGATGTACAAGAAACACCTCGATGATTTGGTCTCTCGGGGCTATCTCAAGGAATTTATCCAGGAGGATCCCAAGGAAAAGGAGAAGGCCATGGAATTGGATTACGAGCAGAATCCTAAGGGAGTAATCCATATGATACATGGGTTGGCTGCACCTTATACGAGAAATGAGGTTAGACTGTTGCAAAGGCAATTTAAGCACGATCAGCACGTGATGCGATTGGGCAATAAAAGAGGGCGAGAGAGTGATGTATGCAGTGAGAGCATAGCCTTCACGGATGATGATTTGGGAGAGGTCCAGATACCTCATAATGATGCTCTGGTCATAACCCTACGAGTTGGGGAGTATGACATTGAAAGGATCCTAGTGGATTCAGGAAGTTGTACAGAGGTGATGTACTACGATGCGTTCAAGAAGCTTGGACTGGCCCAGACAGATTTGGAACAGTCCACCACACCTTTGATTGGGTTTGGTGCAGGGGCAGTGTGGCCCCTTGGAAAGGTGACCCTACCTGTTCGGGCAGGTTCAGTTGTCTTAAGGACGGATTTCCTGGTGGTAGACGTCCCCTCTTCTTATAACGCGATTATAGGAAGAACTTGGTTACACAAGATGAGGGCAGTCTCCTCTACTTACCACCAGATGGTGAAATTCCCAGGATCCAATGGGATCGAATCAATCAGGGGTAACCAAAAAGCGGCCCAACAGTGTTTGATCTCCATCGTTAAGAAGGCCCCAAAGGCCCATCATGTCCATACACTGGAAGTGCCAGATCAACCGACTATCGAGGATGTCGGAAGAAGCCCGGCTGATAAGGTGATCGAGGGATTGGAGAAGATTCAGATCAACGAGGCTGATCCTGAAAGATATTTCTTGATTGGGGAATCACTACCTGCAGAGGAAAAGACTGAATCAATACAGTTTCTGAGGGAATATGTTGATGTGTTTGCATGGGTACCAGAAGAGATGCCTGGTGTAGATGCTGACATAATCTGTCACCATCTGAATGTTGACCCTCAGCATAAACCAGTTATTCAGAAAAAGCGTAGGGCTGCCGTACAGCACGTGGATGCTGTTGTCGAAGAGGTTAATCGGTTGCTTGAGGCAAAAGCAATACGCGAGGTACACTACCCTGAGTGGCTATCCAACACCGTAGTCGTGAAAAAGAAGAACGGAAAGTGGCGTGTCTGTGTGGACTTCACTGACTTGAACAAGGCTTGCCCCAAAGATAGTTTTCCCCTCCCGAGGATAGACCAGTTGGTTGACGCAACAGCTGGCTACGAGCGAATGAGTTTTCTTGATGCGTATCGAGGATACCATCAAATTGCAATGTATGGACCCGATCAGGAGAAGACGTCTTTCATCACCCCACGAGGTTTGTACTGCTATAGTGTCATGCCGTTTGGGCTGAGAAACGCAGGGGCGACGTACCAAAGGCTTGCAACTCTCATGTTTAGGGAGCTGCTCGGGAAAACTATGGAGGTTTACATAGACGATATGGTGGTGAAAAGCCGAGATAAGCGAGGGCATATCACAGACTTAAGAGAAGTCTTTGAGATCTTGAGGAAATACAAATTGAAACTCAACGCCTCGAAATGTGCGTTTGGGGTTGGTTCTGGAAAATTCCTGGGGCACTTGGTGACTATGAGGGGTATTGAGGCCAACCCAGATCAGATTGCGGCCTTACAGAAGTTGCAAAGTCCCAAAACCACGAAGGAGGTTCAAAGACTAACTGGGATGGCTGCAGCCCTCAACAGATTTATCAGCAGATCAAGCGACAAGTGTAGGCCCTTCTTTCAGTTGTTGAAAAAAAGGGAAGGATTTGAATGGGGAGCAGAATGTGAGCAAGCTTTCCAGAACCTGAAGAAGTATCTGGCTGAGCCACCACTTCTGTCAACCCCACAGCCGGGTGAGTCCTTGATTTTGTACCTAGCCGTTTCTGAACATGCTGTTAGTGCAGTCCTGTTAAGGGATTTGGGAGTTGAGCAAATCCCAATTTACTATGTTAGCAAGACATTACTAGACGCAGAAACGAGATATCTGCCCCTGGAAAAACTTGTCCTGGCACTTAGGACAGCAACGAGAAAGCTGCCACACTACTTCCAAAGCCATAGGGTTGTAGTGTACACTGAGTTTCCATTGAAGTCACTGCTACGAAAGGCAGATTTTTCTGGAAGAATCTCGACATGGTCCGTCGAGTTGAGTCAGTATGATATTGAGTATCAACCACGAACAGCAATTAAAGGCCAAGTGCTGGCTGATTTTGTGGCGGAGTTTTCTCCGGCAGTGGCTCCTCTGCCTCCTACGAAAAAAGGACAGGAGAATAGAACGTTGTCCACGAGGGACAAACTCTTAGCCGAACAGGATGGCACGGAATGGAATTTATTCGTCGATGGATCATCTTGTAATACTGGTTCAGGAATTGGTATTGTTCTTTTTCCTCCTGGAGGAATTATGATAGAATTGTCTGTTCGGCTGGGATTCAGCGCGTCGAATAACGTAGCGGAGTACGAGGCACTCCTAGCTGGGTTGCGAAGTGCGAAGACTCTGAAGGCAAAAAGAGTTAGGGTGCATTGTGACTCGCAGCTTGTGGTAAACCAGCTGTCCGGCGAGTTTCAGGCCCGGAATGAAAAGATGGCGGCATACGTGGAAGCTGCCAAAGATTTGCTTGACACCTTCGAGAGGGTCCACATTGAACAGATAAGCTCCGGACAAAATGCACATGCAGATTCTTTGGCATGGCTGGCTGCAGCAGTCCCAACTGAACTCAAGCGAAGAGTTGCAGTTGAGTATCTGAATGAGCCGAGCATTGGTAGAAGTGTGGAGTTAGTTTTGGAAGTGACCCAAGGTCCAAGTTGGATGGACCCAATCGTGGAGTTTTTACGAGATGAAATACTCCCCGCTGACAAGAAGGAAGCACATAAGGTCAAAGTCAAGTCTGCACGTTTTTGGCTTTCCCCAGAAGAGAAGCTTTACAGAAAGTCCTTCACAGGCCCATATTTGTTGTGTGTGCACCCCGAGATGGTTCAAAAATTTCTTCATGAAATACATGAGGGAACATGTGGGAGTCATGCTGGGGGAAGATCCATTGCCCACCGAGCAATTACCCAAGGTTATTGGTGGCCTCATATGCAGGAAGATGCAAAGATGTACGTTAAAATTTGTGAGAAATGTCAGAAATTCTCACCAATGATTCGAACACCTGCGGAGGATTTGGTGCCTTTGACAAGCCCTTGGCCGTTTGCTCAATGGGGAATGGACATCGTGGGTCCATTGCACAAAGCAACTGGGAACCGAAAATTCCTTTTAGTTGCAACAGACTACTTCACCAAGTGGATAGAGGCTGAACCGCTGGCCAAAATCACTGAGCCCATGGTTGAGAAATTCGTGTGGAAGAGTATTATTACTCGATTTGGGGTCCCCTATTCTTTGATCACAGATAACGGGTCCCAATTTCAAAAGAAATTCAAGGCGTTTTGTGCCCAGTATGGAATTCGAAATTACTATTCCACTCCAGCCTACCCTCAGAGTAACGGGCAGGCAGAAGCGTCTAACAAAACCATTCTTGATGGGATCAAGAAGAGGTTGGATAAGGCAAAGGGGAAATGGCCTGATGAATTGCCCCTTGTTTTATGGGCTCATAGGACAACACCTAGGAGGTCTACGGGAGAGACCCCCTATTCGTTGGCATACGGTACAGAGGCAGTTATACCTCTAGAAGTTGGACTTCCAACCAACAGAACTGTGTTGGTTGAAAGTGGGGGCAATGACAGGGCCCTAGAAATTGAGCTTGACCTCGCCGAGGAGAGGAGAGAAAGGGCCCTGGTCCATTTGGCCTCGTACCAGGAACAGCTGATGAAGAGCTACAATAAGCATGTGCACCCACGAGAATTTGGTGTTGGGGACCTTGTACTACGAAAGGTGCTCGGCAACACAAAGGTAGCCAACGAAGGCAAGCTAGGGGCCAATTGGGAAGGCCCGTATCGGGTGACAGAGATTGTGGGCATTGGGGCCTACAGATTGGTTGATCTGGACGGCGTCCCAATTCCGAGGCCATGGAATGCAAGTAATCTTAGAAAATTCTTCGTTTAAAGGAATTTGTTTTTGTTGCACTACGTGATTGTGTGGGAATTACGAAAGAAATTCTCTTGTGTTTTTTATGTTTTAGTTGTAAGGGGTATGAATAACGCCCCCTTAAGTTCAGTCTATGAATAAAGACACCCTTTTCTTCAGCTTTTTGATTTGATTTTTCAATATGAATACTGATTTTCCTTTTCATTATTCATATTGGGGAGCATGGGATTGGCACGAATGCCATACATGAATATACCTGTGCTTGGAAGCTTAAAAATCGCGCACGAATAAACGGTAAAGTATGAGAAACTTTTAAACAAATGTACCCCAAGTATGAGAACACTTGGGATCCATACAAAACAAATACAGCTGTTCGGGTACAATCATTCGAGTAAATGATTGTGCTAAAGAATATAAGAAAGGTTTGGTATGAGACACCTATAAGTACGAAATACTTATATCTAAGTACGAATATACTTAAGTCTGAGGCTTGCATACGAAAACATGCAATTAATCGAGTACGAAATACTTGATCCTGTTAGGCATATCGCGACATGCCAAATACTGAATAAAATCTAAGTATGAGAAACTTACCACAGGTATGAAATACTTGGTGGATGCAATACGTGGTTGTACTCAACAGTATGGGATACTTTAAAAAATTCAAAAAAACTTATTGCGCGGTATGAGACAGCTTAAGTACGAAGTAACATTCAGGCTTGCATATGAAATACATGCATAAAGCTAAAACGATCGCGATAGTCAAAACATGAGAAGGTACGAGATACCAAGACTACGGCCACGAAGTGCCGAACAAACGTTAAAGCAAAGTTATGCCCCGATGGGCCAGTTACTTGTATCAACAAAAACAAAAAGAAATATTAAAGTCATATGCCTCACAGGGCTGGAATAAGCTACGGTCTCGCAGGACCTGCATCGTTGTTCAGAGGAATTGGTCTCACCTTAGTCCAGGTTTTGGATCTCGGGAAGTACATCTGCTGTGACCTCCACAGTTGCATTGCCTCCTTCCTCAACAGCAGGTTCATCAGCAGCTATTTGGGCTGGTAGCTGTTCGGCCAATGCACCCTGCGGCTCCAATCGAGTTTCTTCATCAGCTTCAGCAAACTCGTCGATTTGCTGATCTACATCGTCATTAGGGGCATCACCCTGATCCTCGGCTGCTGCTGCACGGCCGCTGGGGAGATCATTCTCAACCCATAGTGGAGAGTCGTCCGAAATGCCAGCCTTGGTCAGACAGGCCTCCCAGCTTGCTGCCCAGATCTGGTCTTGGATGCCCGGCATCTGCTCAACGTAGCTCGCAGTAGTAGCATCAAACCCCTTTTCATACCCAGCATCGAAGGCTGCTTTTTTGGTATCATCGATCTCAGCCAAGGCTTGCTTGAGGTTATCCTCAGCAGTCTCTAGGCTGCCCTTGGCCTCTGCATAATCTGCTGTGGCATTGTCTCTCTCTCGCTCGAGCCTAGTGACTGTTCGGAGCAGCCTTGTGTTATCATTAAGCAGCTTGACTCTTTCAGCCTCAGCAGCTTGGAACTTCTGCCCCAGAGTCAGCATCTTTTGAATACACTGTCCAAATACCAGATGTTTGTTAGGAAAAGTTCTAATGTACCAATTTAAGTCTTTTGCTATGAAGGACATTTTGCGTACCTTAATCCCACTGACGAGACCAGTGGACACCAGCCTATCTGCTGGCGAGGTGGCTTCTTTTTGCATGTCCACAGGCAGAGAAAGTGCCTGTGCCAGAGCCAGTGCCGTCTCTGAGGAGCTGGCACTATCCCCGACGTGAACGGGGCGATCGCCTCTGATAAGCGCGGGAGCCCACGTTTGGGGAAGCACTTGGAGAGGAGGCGATTGGGGCTGGCTGACATTTGCTTCAGCTGGCACATCGGATGAGGACGGGTCCTCAGTCCTTTGGCGTTTGTCTCGCCGAGCATCCTCAGCCTCCAGAGAACTGTCCCGTTCGTGTGAAGATGCCCCCCCTCTAGTACGACGGGAGCGTGGGGGGGGAGCACCAGTGGACGCCACTCTGCCAGCGGCACCACGTCCCCTCGTTGAGACGGACAGGAGGGAGCTGAGGTTGAGGGGTTCGCGAGCCATCGTACCTGATTCAGGGGGAGAAGGCGAATAGCCCGAAGAAGACGACTGGCTCGTAGCGCCGAAGGCGACGGGTTGTTCGGCTACCTGCACGGTTGTACTCTGCCTTCGTCTGGACCTCCTGAGCACCACCCGGGTTGTGGGAACGCCCTCAGGAATGACAACTTCACCAGCTTGCCCGGCAAGGGTGACTTCCGCCTGCAGTCCTGAGCTCTGCGTTTGAGGTGGAGCTGAGGTTGAGGTGACACTGGTGCTCGGATGGGCAAGTCTCCTGTCAATCACCCCTCTGTACGCGGGAGTGTATCCTAATAGCACCTCCGCGTTTCGACCCCTACCTGCTGTTCGGGTACCGGGCTCCCCTGTGTAGTTCAGGATCCGATTAATATCCTCTGTTCGGATATGACTCGGAACTCGTCTGGGGCGTCTATTGGCGTTGTCAGCTGCAAAAGTTAAGTATGGAGATGAAATATATGAGTAAAGAGAAGCTACGAGACAGCAGCAAATAAAGTACTACGAAAACAGAATTGAGAGCATACGTGGGTAGCCCCATATGTGCGGGCAATGGAGCCCTATCACTTGGCCATCTTCCCCTACTGGTTCGAATGCTCCCGTAACGTAGAGGAAATCAATCTCGTGGTCACGAGCGGAGTCAGGCAGATTTAGCACGAGCCGTTTGTCTGCCCTCCTGACCTTGAAGTAAAAGGTGTTGTATTCGGGGTTTAGCACGATGCTATACCACCACTGGATGTCCCAAATCCCCAATTGGGTTCCTAAGATTCTATTCAAAGCTATAATCCCCATCACTAGCCTGAAAACATTTGTTGAAACTTGCATGGGGGTAAGGCGGTACCAATTCAAGATTTGACGAAGCAGTGGGTGGAGGGGAAAACGGACTCCACCCTCGACGATTGCTACAATGGGAATGCACATCCTGTCCCATGAGCCGCCGTCTCTGTCTGCCCCCAGAGGAGCGAGCTCGAGCCCTACGTTATCAGGGATGGCATATTCTGTCCTAAAAGCCGCCATGGCTGTAGGATTCTCGCAAAGTTTTCTAAACTTGCCCGGTTTGGGAGCGTCATTATCTCCAGTAGCCATGGTTGCTTAGAAAAGTTTTGCGAAACTAAACGAAACCCTAGCGGGAGGAAGATTTTTGAGGACAGGGATCCTCAAAAATGAAACAGGAAGGTAAGAACGAGAATCTTACAGAGGTGTTTGCAGCGGTCGCCTGAGAAGAAATCGAGTTCGCAGACGGCGGCAATGGCGTTTCGAGTCGTTGAGGTTGAAGAAGACGAGAAGAGAATTTGAAACTGTGAGCCCAAAATGAAACCTTTTCAGGGGTTTAAGGGCTGGAACGGAGACGAAACGTCTCTCTCCACGCCGTTACGAGTTAAAGTAACGGAAAGCAGATATCACGCTAACGACGTTTGAAAAAACGTCAGTTCAAAATTAAATACAAAGCGTACGAGATACGCCACGTGGATTTATTACCCCGAGATGGTATAATGACGAAGCCGCCAAGGACTTCAAAGGGTATCAGATGTGATGACTGCCCGGGGCTGGACGAATATGGTCCCGAATTGTTGTTTCTGAAAAGCCCCACCCATTGCCCCCGAACAGTGGCAAACGGATGGGGCTGGGGAGCAATTGTAGGGAGGTATTCCCGAACAGATAAGATTAGTCGCCGAACACGTGATGTGTTAGGGACACGTGGCAGGCATGACAGGTTTATTGCCGGGCAGTGCGATGAACGGAGATATGGACCAATGACATGCGAAGCCATTGGTCCAGACAGTCTGTTCGGCTGCTAAGGTCAAAAGACATGTGATGTCATTTGACCAGATGTAACGTGGACCAGTTGCATGTGAAGTCATTGGTCCAGGAGGACTGTTCGGCAAAGAGGAAGCCGAACAGTGGAAAACGTTGCCTTAAGTCGTGACGTGGCAAGAATGTTCCAGAATGGTAGTATTCCATAAAAGGATAGGATCCCGGGTAAATAGGATCGAGGCAAGAGACCCAACGTGGGTGGGGTGTTCGGTTAATTATGGAAAAGAGTCCCATAATAGTTAAGCTATTATACAGATAAGGGAACGAGAATCCATGAGATACTAGGTTTCCTATACGAGGTAGGAATCCTAGGGCAACAGGGATGCTTGGGCGGCAAGCATCCACGAATCTATAAATATGAGGTAAACCTGGAGGTAAAAGGTACGCAATATTTGGCCATCTCTTATTGCTTTCCTACTGATAATTAGGGTTCAGACCAGTACGCGATACTAACTTAAGCATCGGAGGGCCTTTGCCACGAGAGGCAAAGGTGCGCTCACCCCTTGTCTGTTTTGCAGATTAGGGTTCCGGCGAAGAACTAGGGTTCCGGAGTAGAGGCACGTGTAGCCGCTGCCAATTGGTGTTGTTCAGAACACTAATTGTTTTCATCCCCCTACAAAAACCCTGACAACGGTTCAAGTCGCGTAGTTCATTTGAAAGAACATCATCTACCGGTATGGCGTTCCCCTGGCTTTCGTGTTGGATAACGGAAGTCACTTCATTGGCAGGGTTTTAGAGTTGTTCGAGGAGTTCAAGATCGAAATCCACCATTCCACGACCTATCGTCCACAGACAAATGGAGCAGTTGAGGCTGCAAATAAGAATGTCTAGATGATCATCAAGAAGACCGCTAAATCTGCAAGGGATTGGCACGAGCTGTTACCTCTGCCACTCTGGGGGTACCGTACATCAATCCGCACTTCCACAGGTGCAACCCCATTCTCTCTAGTTTATGGAATGGAGGCAGTACTTCCCATTGAGCTTGAAATCCCATCTCTAAGAATCATGGCTAAAAGTTGTCTCGAGGAAGCTGAATGGCTGAGTGGAAGGTTTGTCGAGCTCATGTTGTTTGATGAGAGGAGGCTCCGAGCACTGTATCATGTTCAAGGGTATTAGCGTCGAATTGCCCGGGCATTTAATAAGAAGGTGAAGTCCAGAGGTTTAGTCGAAGGGGACATGGTTACAAAGGAGATTCGGGCTCCACTGTTCGATCCCCGTGGGAAATTCCAGCCGAAGCGTTCTGGGCCGTACATCATCAAGACCATCCTGTCTGGGGGTGCTGTTAAGCTCATCGATCTCGACGAAAATGAATGCAACACATTGGTCAACCTGGATCAGCTTAAGCGCTATTATCCCTGAGAGATGCTCGTTGGGTCGAAAACCACAAGGGTGGGCGATTCCAAGCAAAAGTTAGAGCAGCCTACTAGACCGAAAACCTGAGGAGGCGGTCTAGGCAAAAATAAATAGGCAAAAGTCGAAAGCTCGCTAGACCGAAAACCTGATAAGGCGGTTCTAAGAAAAATTTAGAGCGTAAAAGGAGAGGTAAAATATACGAGTGAACCTTAACCTGAACTACGTTCTGACCTGGTTCTCTAAAAAAAAGATACATAGGCAGTCTCTCTTTGAGGCCCGGTCATATTCCATCAAGTCGATCCATGGTTTGACATTTCGGGTTTCGCATCAAAGGCCAGAAAAGTTTAAGGGCAGGTTGAAGCTGCATTGGAAAATCAAAAGGGGGAAACCCTTCATCTTTCAACTTTATTGCAAATCACTACTTCTAATACACAAACTAAGCATAAAAGCCTTAAAACAGTGAAGCATGAAAAACAAAACAAAATGCTTGAGAAGCCTAACGGCTCACAGCTTATTCTAAGTACAGCAAAGTGGTCGGAGTCAGTCAATATTTTCTCTTGCATGCACATCTGCTCATAGCCACTGTCTATAGCGATTTCTTAACCAAGGGGAAAAGTTCGGTACTTCTGCCTGGAAAACCCTAAGGCCCTAGCACCTCTGATAGCCATTGAGTGTTTGAGCATTGAAGTTGGGGACGTGGAAGCTCCCGGTGCTGATATGGTTGTTCTCTTGGGGAGCGCCCAGCTGTCGAAGGATGCGACCAGGGATGTAAAAGGTGAAGCTGGTCAGCCCTGCGATGACCATCCTATCAAAGCCGTTGGAATGGACGGCCATGTCCGGATGGTCCAGGCAAGGACACCTCCAGGCAATTTCATCGAGCTGCATCTGCTGCATGAACTCATACCAGCCCGTAACGTCCAAATCAGGGTATCTCATCTCCCTCTGGTGGATTCTCTTCGGGAACAAATTCCAGCCCGCCACTGGTGGATGCAATAGGTTCAGCTTATCCGATAACCATAGCTGCATGAGCAAAAAAAGACAAGTAAGGAGTCCGATAAAGCCTGAGGGAAAGAAAAGACAAGTAAGGAACCAGGGAGCAGCCTTAGCCGAGTGTCAAGGTAAAACAAGAACATGTGAAAAACCAGAAAAATGTGAGCTAAGTGAGTTTACTTGAAGCAAAAGTGGGCTCCCACTGAAGACAGCTGACTGGCCTGTGCATACCAAATCCAAACCCATGAGTGTCTCAGCCAAGACCAAAGGGATCACGTTCCTTTGCGTTCCAATCTGAGTAGCCACGCTCACAAGTAGAGGGCTGACCCATCCGTCAGAAGGCACAAGCAGGTATGCAGCTAGCAGATAGATCACTAAGGCAAAACGGCGCCGGGCTTGCACGGTTTCACTGTCCAAATCACTGTTTGGACTATACCTCTCGATCAGCTGCATGATATTCACCTGGCCGCCCTCAAGAATAGTGTTCGCCAAGCCCCGAGAGATGTTGAGCGAGGTAGCAAGCAGCCCGGGCATGCTCACTTGACATGGTGGGACAACGAGTGTCGGGGACGAATAGGTTCGAAGGTACGCTTGGAATTCCTCAACGGTGGGGCATATTTCGTCATCACCAAAGCGGAAAACATGGACATCGGGGTCCCAAAACCTGAGAGCAGCCCACAAGAGTGCTGGGCGAAGTGGCACATGCCGGTGATAATGGAATGAAGCGAGGCCATGATATTGGAAATTGAGCCAGTCAACGCTCAAAAATTGCACTAACCAAGGCCGGAGCAAAGTTAGGAGGGGATTTTCCATAAGAAGGGCTGCAATATGCTGAAGACGGGGGAAACAATGAAGCTGTGAAAGCCACAATGTATTCATCCCAGCATTATAGGCCATAGTGGCCGTATCATTTCATAGGATTCATGAAAGCAAGTAGCTAGCATCTAAAGATCATTAAAGTAAAGGACTTTGCCTTCTAAGGGCTCAGAAACCATGTGTAAACCGTGTGGGAGCAAAAACAAGAAACCCCCTGCAAAAGGACAGTTGCCCAGACAAGTGGATCTGCATCCCAGATACGTGACGTACGCCAACCTTTTACTGGCGTATGCGTGTCCCCCACATTCTGGTGTACGGGGCCACAAACCTGGCGTACGCCAGTAAGGTTCACCAGAAACCAGTTTGCAGCAGCTACTGCTTTCGCATTGTCGTTTTCAATTCTGGGGCTTGCTTTGGCCAATTATTGATTCCAACAAGTCACAGACAACGTATGGGGCTATAGCAAGGCGTCAGATTCCAAAAGCCATGCTCGATGGAGATTTCGGACCCCCAACGGCCCGTTTCAAGTTCAAATCAAGGATATGGAGAGTCAAAACTCGTCTCAGGGATTTTTACCAAGTTTTGTCATGTCGTACGCATCATATAGGCTTTATGTGACTGTGCGGGAGTGTCGGTTTCAGTCCGGGACATAATCGAGTCATCTTTTGCGTCTTATGTCCGTTTTTGCAACATTTTTAGCATTTTTTGGTTTATTTCTCGCTTCGGGGCATTTTCTCTGGTTCTGTCGATTTGTGCAGGCCTTTATATGTCTATTCATCCTTTCAAAAATGTCAGTCTCTCTCGTTTTGGAAAATTTTGAGTTTTGGCCAATTACTACCCAAAATTTCTTTATTTTTCCGCGTGTCTGAGGATATGTGTCATATCCTAGGGCATTTCTACCCTTTTTCTTTCGAGCTAGATCAATCATGTGCGTGCGTAAGTGTCTCTTGTCAATTCAGATCATTTGTCAATGCATGTTGAACATTGTGGATTGGTTTATTCTTTTCCTTTCCACAAATTTCATCAAAAGGAAATTAATAAACATGAAATGCAGATATTATATACTATCAAGTTAAGCATCCAAAAGCAAATCTATATCAAAGCGGCACAACGGCCCGAGCAAAATCAAAGTATACTAGGCACACTCTCCCAAAGTCAAAAGGCACACAGGCCTCATCTTAGAATGTCAAGTATTAAGTATCAAATCAAAAAGCAACAAAATAGACAGAGGCTCAGTGATAGCCCTCAGTCGTCAAAAAGGTCCTCAAGGTCATCGTTGTCGTCGATGTCCTCCATCTCCCGAGGGTCCATCCGGAACCTAGGATCGCTAGCGGAGTCAGAGCCGCTGCTGAAGGACGACTGCTCTTCTTCTCCTTCCTCTTCTTCTTCCTCTCTTCTTTTCTTCTGTTGTGGTCATTCAGCAAGCCTCTTCTTTGCAGGCCTCTTCCTCAGTTCCCGACGGAACTGCAGCTCATCGCTAGTGGAGGTGATCTCTACTCCCCTCTTAGTGCGCTCTGCTGGCTGCGAAGTGCTCGGCGCCACCTTCTTCTATGGAGGAGGCCGCACACTCTTCCTCCTAGGAGCCTCCCTAGCATGTCCCTGCATGATCATTCAATCGTTTAGTATACATTGTACATGTTGTATCTATTGAAATACTGAGTGCAGGGAATATTGAAAGCAATTCTACCAAAAACAGAATGGAAAGTTATACTTGAGGTTGCACAACAGGAGCTAGAGCTGGAAGAGGGTAGTGCAACTGCAAAGAAGCACCGCCTGCTATCTTGTGAAACTCCTTCTCCATAGCCTTCATCAAGTGCACTGCCTCTCGCACCCACTCGATCGGGGCCTGTATTGCAGTTTCATCAAGGTCAGAATGCAAGACAGATATACGTGTTAAATATGAAGTAAAGGAAAGTGCAAAGGACAAAAGTGCATCATACCGACCCTGTGATCTCTGCTGGCTCTATCCTGGTGGGCTCAAACTGCACTGTGGCCTCCTCTCCCTGCGCATCCCTCACTGCTAGTGTCCAAGAAAGCCGAGGAAGGCCTGTCGCTGTGGCATATCCGCTCCTCTCCTTCGAACGGGAAGCCCTGCTGCTCTGGCCTCGCCTCTCTTCTCCAGCCTCCAAAGCCTCGCTCTCCACGGCTATGTGCTCCATCACCTAGGGCTGTCCATGAACCCGACCCGACCGACCACCCGACCCGACCCGACCCGAAAACAGACCCAACGGACGGTTCCGATTACCCATATCGGTCGGGTTCGGGTCCAGTTAGTCGGATTTTGCAAATTGTCGGTCGGGTTTCGGATGTACTGGATAAACTGTCGGGTCACCCGACCCGACCGAGACATTTGTATAAAAGAAAAAAAATCCCTAATCTTTATCCATTTCAGTCCGCCTCTTCTCATCTTCTGGTCTTTCAACCCCAGAACCCCTCTCCTCCACATCCAAATCTTCTCCTCCTCACATGCCGATGCCGCCACCACCAGGACCACACCCTTTCACCTCCATTACTTCTCTCTCTCTCTCTCTCTCTCTCTCTCTCTGAAATGGCGTCCCCTTACGCCACAGGACGAAGACGACAGGACCAAACACCAGCTTCTCCACCACTCCGCCGCCGGCAACAGCGGCAGCTCCACCTCATCCTCGTCGGTTCGTCGCAATCATTCCCAGCCGCCTGGGCCTACCGTGCTCGATTCCTCCTCCGCCAGCCGTCACCTCCTTCACCGCCTCTGGGCCACTGTAATTTTGGAAAAAAATTTGATTTTCAGGAAGAAGGTGTGTAGACAGTAGATCTGTGATTTTGAATGGTAATTTTGTAATATTATGCTGTTAATTGTGATTGTGAGCTGATTTGTGAATGTGATTATGGGTTTCGATCTCTCTCTGCCTCCTGAATCCTGATATTTCTGTACGTAGGTTTTTTTTTTTTTAATAAATCTTGACCCGACCGAACCCGACAAATCCAACCCGACCACGTTTCGGTCGGAACCCGACCATTGTTTCGGTCGGTCTCGGGTGGACATCTCAGCAACCCGACTGAAGTCGGGTCGGGTCCAATCCGACCCGAACCCGACCAAACCCGACCCGTGGACAGCCCTACCATCACCCCTAGTGGCCTCGCCAAGTATTGCCCCCGGTAAATAGCATAGTTCCGCTCAGACCTCAAGAAAGTTGTCAAGTCTGTCGGAACAGTGAAGCGCTGCAGCTCTGCCAAAGTGTACTGGCTCGTGTGTGAAGCACGAGGCGGAAGCGGCCTGGGTGTGATGAACTCAAACGAGTCAAGTGACTAGTGTGTCACCCGGTCACCCAAGTACCACTGCCACCCGAAGGCTGACTCGAACAGAATGCGGCTCGCAGCCACCACCTTGCTCCTCATCAGGTACTCAGGCTCTACCTCGGAATTTCTCCATGGATCCCACTCCACCTGCAGAACAAGCAACAAATGAAACAGACAATTGGTCAGCGACAACATTAAAGCAATTCAAAGGCAGTAATATGTGGTATAGGTCATGTTTTACTTGAGTACCCAACAGCTCGTCAAGGTATGCCCCGAAGGCACGGAGGCTCCCTCTCGATGTCTTCTTGCCCTTGTATAGCGGCCCTGTAATAACTCTGAATTTTATGAAATAAAAAGTTATTTTTATTATTCGAGTTATTTATTTTAATCGCTTGAATTTCGTAAATTCTTGAATTTTGCCATAATTGCACTTTGGTCCCTGAAGTTTCAATTCTTTCGCTTTAGTCCTACTTAGCAAGCCTAGTTAGCATC
>BPLS01029978.1:286134-317074 GCA_019656275.1 Rhododendron kiyosumense | reverse complement strand
GGCAACTTGGTCGTTGACCTCTGTTTTGACACCCCCATTTGTTTAGGGGTTGCATCTTATTTCCTGATTATCCTGTTTGTAATAATCTTTTACTTTTAGTACATATAAACTGCTTGATTTGATCCTGGGTGTGCACTGGTCTTTCCAAAGCCCAGAGGGGGGGGGGGGCAAAACTGAACCTGTTGGAAGGATATTGACCATCGTGTGATGGTATGAGTTTGCCGCGCGACAGTTGACTTGCATGCTGGCAGTTCCATGCATGCAAGTTGGCTGTTGCTTGTTCCAAATTCATACCAACACGCTGTTTTGGATATCCAGGCACATCGTTGGGCTTTACCTCGTTTATTTTCCGCACATAACATACATTCATGCTATTTTCTACCACATCCTGTAAAGTGCTACAGTTTTAACCCCTGATTAACTATTTCCCTACCCAAATTGGCTAAAAATTGGTTAATAAAAGAAGAATCGCAACTTTTCACAAAATGCCTAAGTAGAGACCGATCTCCGGATTGGGCGAGAGGGGTGCCTTAAAACCCTTCCCCTCTCGTAACCTGGTTCCCGAACCCAGATATGGTTATGACGGACTGGTTCCTTAACATTTTCAAATCAAACGGCGCGGCAAGTGCTTTGAAATACGGTTCCTTGGGTGTCAGACCTTCAAACCGGAGTGGCGACTTTGTATTTTGCGAGCACTTGTCGTCCAGTCTTGCGCTCCCTCGAACTGGCATTTTGGAAAGAAATGAAATCCTTTTCTGAAGGGGCACGCTACCCATAGTATGACTTCGAAGTATATGGAAATATATGCAAATTGTTCGCAAAACATATTCTACTATGAATTGCCACAGTTTACAATACCAATACTCCAAGCAAAACAATACCAGGCGTGAAACACATCATGCCAATACCTGGCATGAGACATCTCGTGTTAGCATGAGCCGTTCACCTAGTATCATAAAAAAATATATAACTCAGAATTTGTGTATCGCTCCACAAAATCCTTTACAGCCCCTTTGGATAGAGTGATTTCAAAAGTAAAGAAAAGAAAGGGTTTTGGTTTCTAGCCAAATCACTCATTTGAATTGACTATTTTGGTGAGAAATTGAGAGAAAAGTACAAAAATAAAATGTTGTGATTGGCTTCTCCACTTTCTCACCCAATCTCACAAAAACTGGTGAGATTTTGTGAGAAATGGCTTCCCTTTTTTATCACACCATTTCTCACCATTCAAAGGGACTGTCCCGTTCGGCTAAATAAGCCAACTGGCTTATTTTTTGGTCCGGCTTATTTTTTTGTCCTTATTCAAATTTTTTTCGTATTTGTTAGTTTTTCGTAATTTTTAAGGTATTATTGCATCGTCATGACGAAAGAAATCTAAAAAATAAAAAATTATGATTGAAATCCTATTTTTATAATAAAGATGAAAAAATTGACTTATTGGCTTATTTTTGTCTTTATTAAAAAAAAAATAGGCTTCGATCGTAATTTTTTACCTTTTAGATTTCTTTTGTTACGACGATATAATAATCTCCAAACAATTAATGAAAAACTAACAAATACAAAAAAAATTTGAATAATGACAAAAAAATTAAGCCAATTGATTTATTTAGCCGAGATGGGTATCACTTTATTTGGGATGTGCTGTAAAGTTCTCATGCAAGGGCGAACAGCCCAATTTCCATCATAAACCAGCAGAATATCCAGCCCAATCACCCCTCGCCCATTCCCAAATCCCTTCGGACCCTTCCCATATTCTGGATTCTGGGCAGGATTCTGTATATTCGTTGTCGGCGCGCGGCCGATCTCTTCCACCGCAAATGGCCGCCACCACCACTAGGTATTCCCCAACAGCCCCCCCCTCTCTCTCTCTTCAAAAACGTATATAGATGCATACACATGTTTCTAAACGCACATTTCTCTGGGACAGACGACTGAGAGCGTTCAAGCAGTGGATGAGGTCACAAGGCATCGACCACAGCAACGCGCTCCGCCTTATAGACCACCATCCAGCAAATCAACAACAAGGAATATCAGTAATGACCGTATGCGATCTGCACGAAGGCGACCTGGTGGCGACGATACCCAAGGCGTCGTGCCTCACGATCAAGACCTCACGTGCTCGGCCCGTGATCGAATCCGCCGGTCTCGAGGGTTACTTGGGGCTCTCGGTTGCTCTCATGTACGAGAAGAGCTTGGGACAAAGCTCGCCTTGGTTTGGGTATCTTCAGCTGTTGCCCGAGTCTGAGCCTATACCGCTGAACTGAACTTTGGAGGAAGTTGAATCTCTTCTGTCAGGCACTGAACTTCATAAGGTCGACTTTGCGCTGTTATATTGAAAACTGTTGTTTACATAGTTTTGGACGAAGTAGACAAAATATAAATAGTTTAGGGGGATAAAAGAAAAATTAACTC
The DNA here is from genome assembly GCA_019656275.1 of Rhododendron kiyosumense. NCBI lineage: Eukaryota > Viridiplantae > Streptophyta > Magnoliopsida > Ericales > Ericaceae > Rhododendron > Rhododendron kiyosumense. Next base: position 314,662 of record BPLS01029978.1, on the reverse strand, counting down.
AATTGAAAACGTATCTATTCTCTACGCTTTTTGAGCCTCAGCTTTAAAACCTTTGGATTGAGGGGTTTGGTGGGGAAAGAAAAGAATAGAAAGGAGAATCTTGCCGCGTGTTTGGATAAATAGGCGAGAAATGATGAGGAATGAGTGTAAATGCAAGGTGTATTTTGTTTCTCACCAAAGATGATGAGATTTTGTGAGAAAGCATAACCCTTTCTTTTCTCAAGACCAGAAATCACTCAGTCCCTTTGGATGGTGAGAAATGATGCGATAAGAAAGGGGAGTCCTTTCACACAAAATCTCACCAATTATTGGTGAGATTGGGTGAGAAAGGGGAAGGGGCAATCCAAAAAAATTCTTCTTTGTACTTTTCTTGCCATTTCTCACCAAATACTCAATCCAAATGAGTGATTTGGCAAGAAAGCATAACCCTTTCTTTTATGAAATTCCTCCATCTAAATGGGCAATCTTAAGTTTGAAAGAAAGATGGAATGGTAGTAATAATACTACTTATATAGAGATATGTGCGCATATGCAAATATATAGGAACGATTGAATGCTCTATATTAAAAGGTACAACATAGCATGTGCAATATATAATTGACCATGTTTCCCATATCTACACAGTGTTCTAAACTGTCAATCTATTAGTAAAGTGAGACATTTTGAAGTTATACTCCGACATTCTTTCATGTCATTAAAACAATTTATGGCAGATTGGCATCCAAATTCCTCAAAATTGTGCATCACTTCGCAGCATTTATGGAGTGATGGGAATTCCCAGCTCAAAAGTATGAACTATTTTATCTGATTAGTGGAACGCATAATAGGTTTATAGTTTGGATTCTCAATATAGATTCAATGGATTAAAATTTGAGTAGGCCTCATGAGTTGGAGTCGCGGTCTTGCCAAAATCGTAGCGGTGGCTACTACCACTTCTAGTCCCGCCTTGGCTCCATTCTATTTGATTAAGAAACAGGGAATTAGTATTGGTAGTCCTATCTGTTAATTTGTTTTCGCATAACAGATTGGGAGGAATTATTTTTGGATGGTCCTTTCTTTTAGTTGGAATTTACATAGCAATTTTGGGACCCTAATCTGCATATTTATCCATTAGGATCATTACCATACTATCAATTGAGGTTTTAGTTGTTTCTTCATTTCTTTTGGTTTTTCTAAGTTTTAGTTGATTCAGTTATAGGAACTTGCAAATCAATATATTTTTCAAGTATCTACAAATGCTAATGCAATAATTGATGCTTTTCGAATATACGGGGGTGGTGGTCGTCCTGCCCCTCACTTAGGCTCATCCATATGCTTCGTATCTGTTGGAACTGGGAATAAATAAACTTGTTTCTTACTTTGTACTTTGGGAGTTACATTTTGCTTCTGTTAATGGTGTTGGTGTTGCTAGTGGAAGTTATATTATGTAGCGGTCTGTTTATTTTGAACTAGTGGAAGTGTGGGAGTTACGTTACGTAGAAGAGTCCTTAACCATAATATGAGTGGAGATCAAGGGTGTAGTGCATGTTAATTAGGGGTGATAAGTTACATCTTGTGATCACTATAAGCACCCATGTTATCCAGACTCTTGATGTATGGGTGAAATGAAAATACTCATGAAATGAGAGCTAAGTCTTCTCCTATGCTTGTCTTCTTGAGCGATGGCTGATGGAATGGTTCCATTTGAAGTGGCCTGATTCACGAAAGACACTATTGAGAATTGGTGTGTCCGGATGAAGGCAATTCGTAGATAGCGAGAAGATAAGGCTTTACAAAACCAGCTTCACACAACTAGAAGATGTAGTTGCTTTGACTCAAGTTCAAAAAGACGCCTTGTTGGATTTTTTTTACCTATATATGAGTATCAGGTCCCAATGGCCAATATAGCTGTGTCATGAGAATTCCCAAGCATACAGGTGTTATGTAGCAATATCTTCCATTACGATAGAACGATGGTAACGGCTAGTTATGGCTGTTACCGACATGAACAAAAAAAATCTTTAATTTTTGAGGAGGAACCGGTAATATTAACGGCAAGGATAATGATTGTTTACCTGAAAATAACAGCAAAATATGAAATACTTTAGACTATGTAGAGTATCTAAAGAGAAGTCACCAAAAACCATTTAAAACCCCAGCACATGTGATGTTGACATATGTAACAGTATCGGTGAGTATCCGGTCCCAATGGCCAATATAGCTGTGTCATGAAAACTCCCAAGCATACTGGTGTTACATAGCAATATCTTCCACTATGACATAGCAATGGTAACAGCTTGTTATGGCTGTTACCAGCAGGGAAAAAAAAACATCATTAATTTTTTAGGAGGAACGCGGTAATATTAACGACAAGAATGATCGTTTACCTAAGAATAACAACAAAATATGAAATATTTCAGACTATGTAGAGTATGTAAAGAGAAGTCACCAATAACCCATTAAAACCCTAGCACATATGTTGAAATAAAATATATCAATTGCTTTATGATATATCGTGAAAAATCAAATAAAAGAAATAACAATCATGTCTTGGTTATCGCTACGTTAGGCTACAATGGTCACTCCCTCAAAATCGCGTTAACACGATTGCTACCGTTACAACGACTGCCACCACCTTTTCAATCTTGGCATCTATGTCCTTATCAAAACACCATGCCATTTTTCAAGTTTACTGGTACATAAAAACAAAAGTGTTTCAACAAAAGCCATTATATCGATCGCATGTGTCTTTGTATTCAATCATTCACCATCTATCACAGGAAAACCCTTGCAAGTGTCCATAGAGTATCCTAGTGGGTTGTAGAGTGATCTTGGAGTGTCCAAATGGAAAAGAAAGTGACAAAATATAAGACACTTTTGACTTGAGTGACAATACGTGTCCGATGAGTGTCATTATCGGTGTTCGCCTATGATGCACGGACACGGACATCGACATGGGGATACGGAAATTCTAAAAAAATGAGGACACGGACATGGCAGGGGACACGCCACATGTATATTTATTTATTTTTATTTATATTTTTTTTCAATTTTTTTCCAAATTTAAATGGCAAAATGCGGACAAAACAAAAAAATCCATAGTTTCAATACCATTCAAACAAAACAAGACATCCATAAGTTCAATACAACCCTATTGAAAAATTAATGCTTGACCCCTTAAAATTTAAAAAAAATACAATTTGGCCCCCAAAATTTTAAAAAATTTATAGTTTGACCTTATTTTTTTTTAAAATTACACTTTGACCCTGCCATGTTCCCATCGGTGTCCTCGCTGTGTCCCTCTCAAAAACATAATTTAAATTATGGGACACGTGGCGTGTGCCATATGTGTCCCCACCGTGTCTGACACTCAATGTTCTAAATGACGCTTTACAGTAGTTGGGCGGTGACCCGCCACCAAGCGCCTAGGCTGCCTAGGCGCCGCCTAGGAGTTTGGGGTTTTTTTTTTTGGGTATTTTTTTTGATATTTTTCATTCTTTTATGTATATAATATGGTATTAATATATACTAAAAGGACTCGTAGTGTAGTTTACCATACCACACATATATATACTACTATATCCATATACTGATTTCCAGATCCAGAGATCGAGAAACCCACACCAATCGTCGTCGCTGGTGTCCAATTTGTCTCTTACGTCTCTCTCACCTTGTCTCTATTGTATCATCTCTCTCTCTCTCTCCCTCTCCCTCTCTCGTCTCTGTCCCTCTCCCTCTCCCTCTTTCTCTCCCTCCCTCTGTCTCTCGTCGTCACTGCCGATCGTCGACTTCGGCGCAGCCAAGCTCTACCTAGCCGCCTAGGCGGCAGCCAAGCTCCGCCTAGCTTCTCTGGCTGCCGAAGGTCCGCCAAGTTCCGCCTAGGCCACCATTTAGAACACTACAGACACTGCAATACATTGAACTCTGGAGGTGTCGGTGCTTCATAGGTGTTCTCTGAATGTATAACATCGATATGTGACCTTTGGCAAAATTTGCTTGCTATTAGCCCTTTATTTCGATTTTGCTAATTATTTTGGGTGTTTTGATTTCTAGTTCAAGTGTTTAGTGGGAAGATATGTTTGTAATTATGAGTTTTTCCAACTGCGAACCAAATACATAGAAATATAAATTATATTTTTGGCAATAATTTTACATGAACAAGTCTTCTCATGTAAAATGTTTTACGTCGAAACTGACAGAACCCCCATGTGCATGTGATTACATGTGTTGAAAACTTGAAATTCTTTTTGAAAACCTACTTTTTCATATGGATTATTTAAATTTTAATGCATGACCATGCTCATTCATATTAAGTTAAGCATATTCTTCCTAGAACATAATACATTGATTTTAGGTCTTTCCCCCCGTATATCCATTAGAAGTGACCTTAGTTACAACTATTGTGCACACAAAACATCTTAGTGTATGCTCTGATAACTTATGAGCGAGATTCTATATACGAATGCAAAATGTTATGAAGAAAAATCTCTCAAAGTGGAAGCATACAGCTGAAATGGTGGCTTGGTCCACCGATAAGCCTTTCTATTCACTTTCTAGTGGTGCACGTTCCAAGTTATGGAAATGATCTCTCTAGACGTACGATAAGGGTTTGTCATGCGGGAGGATTACGCAACGGGATAAAACCGTAGGAATCTGCAGCCAAGGGACGATAGAAAGCCACATCTAAGAAAAAGTATTGGCACCGATAATATAAAAATGAAATATTTTCCATTGCATAAATTATTACTGACAATAATATGATTTAACATAACTATATTCTCCTAAAGATAAATGACGGAAAATTAAATCGGTGAAATTACACGGAAACTCCCTCATCTATACGTTTTGGACATGGAGACCTCCTAAAGTTTAAAACTGCCTATTCAGACCCCTTCATCTATATGAAATAAAGAATTGGCTAAAACTGTTAATGGAATAAGGGGAAATGACGATTAAACCCTTTAAAACTCACCCATACTGTCTCCCGCATCTATAAAAATTGTTCACGTTGACCCCTTCATCTTAACAGACTTTTGACAGGAAGGTGTTGATTGGTTAACAGGTATACATGAGGGGGCCTTTTGGGGGTTTCTAAAAATTAGGGGGTGTTTGCGTCCAAACATATATATGAGGGGGTCTCCGTACAAATTCACCTATTGAATAAGTCTACTGAACTGTTATCCACAAATAAAATATTCTTTAGGATCAAATATGAATAAGCTACCATTTTTCTTCTCAAATTCAAGTATGAAAATGCCTCGTGCACTTTGGTTCGCCAATTTTTGGTAGTGCTCGACAAAGAAGACTAAGTTAAGACAAGGTGATAATTGCGAATAAAGAGATCTAAGAGATGCAAGTTCTAGAACATGGTGGGTACTTGAAGATTATGTTTCCACTACTTCATGCTAAAGCAAAGTACAAGCAGCATAAGAGGAATATCTGCATTGAAAAGCCAATGGAGTTCCTGTATGAAATTTAGCTTTGTTTCTGTCAAAGTGTTGGCACTACCTTGGTTATTTCACTACTCTAGTAATTATGAAGAGAAATAAAAGGTGGCGATAGACCAGGAGAATATTTATTCATAATAGTGGGTAGTTAATAATGGCATGTTTCTTTGGACAATTCAACTATCAGGAGAAACGATACAACAACAACAATAACAGAACCCTTGTAGTCCCCAATTATTGGGGGTATGGGCAGGGGAAGATTGAAGACAGGTCTAACCTTTGGCAATATGTACAAAGTGGTTGCTTCAGAATACCACTAAAACAGTGGCCTCCTATACATGTTTTGCTGGAAACCATGCCCTCAAATCAAAGCCAAATGGCATCAGAGAGGGCAGGTCTAGAGACTCAATTCAATTTCTGTGCACATTACCATGCTTTCTTCATTATAGTCTAGAGCATCTGTATGCACGATGATTGTGCACATTCAAATTGCTTAGGAAAATACAAAGGCTGTTACCAATTGGAAACAATGTCATGAGGCTTTTGCCAAAGCAAACATTCTGTGATCAGTTCTTATATACCACCACTCGCTTTGTTGTGCATGGATTTCAGAGAGATCAATACATTAGTGTTAATGTTGAAAACTAATGAGGTTGCTAGGAATTGTAACATTATGATGAGCATCCATGGAAGTATCTCATAAATGATTGCATAGTGACAAGTGATCACTGATCACCATTCCTTGTCACCCTACTCATTGCAGTCGTGTTTTTGGTAGATGCTTACCATTATTCTTGTCCTTTGTGAAAATTAGTGACAAACATGATTGGATTTGGTTACAATTTTATCCCTGTTAGTCATGTTTAAGGAATGCCTAAATTTAGTTCTCCATAACTGATGGAAGGAGGGTTTAGTTATATCACTTGTGGGCCACAAGTTGTGGCGTATATCAGAAACTTAGTTACTCCTTGTGTCCCTTTTCATTTGTCCATATTGGGAGTTCCAACATTTTAAGGGAGCATGCACTTAATCCACTCAAACAAGAAATGCGCCTGCATTTTGGGATATCCTGAATTCGAAAGATCAACGAACAAAAAGGGTCTGAGAATGTTTTATCCTTTGTTGTTCCCAACCTTTTTTTTTTTTTTTTGTAGCTTATCTTACTGTACTTGATAATCTTTTACAGGCAACTTTGAAGTGTAATTTTAAGATTAGTTACGATTTTGAAATTTTCATTCCTTTGATCGTTCTGGCATATTTGTAGGCAGATACTTAAAGAAGACATGTCTCTTGTCTACGAGGACTGGAAAGAGTGTATTCTGCCCCTTTTGGCATCAGATTCTTTCGAGCTTAATCCAGATTTCTTTGGTGTTGATGAGTACTTTGCAGCAAAAAGTCTTATTGCTTCTCGCTCTTTTGAAATAGATGATTACCACGGATTTGGGATGGTTCCATTGGCTGATCTGTAAGTTAACTCTTTAACTCGTTATATCTAAAGGTAATCTGGGAAGTTTGTGGATATGTGTTCTCGAAATTAGTTGTCGTGATCCGTCTTTTTGTGATTTTTTTGCTCCTTTTTTCCCTCTTCTTTTGTGGTTTCTATAAGTTGCTATCTATAGTTTGTTCAACGTTTCCTTGGAGATATATGATAATTTGAGAGTTGCAAGCAGCTTGATCATATAAGATTAAGAAATTGAAAGGGTTAACTGTTGGGGGCGAGGCTTTTAGGATATTGTTGAGCTTGACGAAGGCTTCACTCCTCTTTGAAGGGAAGAGAGCTTACACCTCTCTTATGCTCAAAATTACACAGCTTACACCAGAAACAGGAAGAGCAAGTGTCCACATGGGAAAAGTGAGAAGAAATCTGTTAGCGTCTAAGAAGCATGAACACAAACACATTTGTTGCCACGGAAACAAACATGGAGACGAGACACGACAATTGTAAATACATGGGCACACAGAAACGGCCGGGGATACGGCAAAAAATATGTAATATATTAGGATAGATACTAAGTTGTTATTCATATGAACATACCTAAGGGGTGGTGTTTATTCGGTTCTCTTTAGATGGATCTTGGGTTCGAATTTGGAACAAAGCTCCTTCCTGACCCAAGATAAGCTCCTTCCTGGCCCCGATCTGCAAGATAAGAACCAAGGATATGAATACCGGACCAGACATGGTACCGTTTTTGTCACCGGTACGTACCTGTATTGGATACTATTTTGGATTTTTCGTTATAATTAAATATACATTAAAAACACAATATTTTTACCATAATATTAACCTTCATTTACATAACAAAACAATATTAATGTTGAAAAGATTTGACAAAATAAAGAAGAGGACAACAAAGATCTATGAAACACTGGCACTCTATTTTGACCTCGTATGACGTATTGTATCCGTATCGGATACCGATTCTCTCGGATACATTCCGGATACTTATCCGATACATTTTTTTAAAGTATCCTGCTTTTGGAATTGTTTTTCGTATCCCGATATGTTTCGGATACGTGTTGGATACGCTTGGATATGTTTTGGATACGCACGAGGGTAAATATGTTATTACTTGAATTTATGGGTTAAAATTGCAATTAGGACTATCTTTTTCTTTTTCCCCCATCAATCGACACCAGAAACACATTGACAATATCCTCTCTCGCGTCTTTCATATCTCTCGACAACTTTGTAAGTCTCTCGTCTCTCACTCACTCTCGTCTCTCGTCTCTCATCTCTCTCCCATTGTGTGTATGTGTGTGTATATATACATATAACTATATGTAAATATATATATATATATCTCGGCATGTGAAATGGTGAACTTGTGTAAGGGAAAACTTTAATTATTCATGGAATTTTAGGTATTAAAAATTATATATAATATATTTTTTATTTACTTTTATATTCAACGTATACCCTAAAGTATCGTATCCTTTTTTTTGGAAAAATCACGTATTCGCGTATTCGTATCCATATCCGTTCTTCTTAGACAAAGATAATAAAGAAAGAGAATAGGTGTAGGCTACTGTTGTACTATGATGTATCATACACACTAAATAATCTCCAAAAGGCTCTTGCACACTCCCATACGCCTCTTCTACTTTCAGTCGTCCACCATCTCAGATTTGCAAGGCGTGAAGAATAAACCGACTGTGAAAAGGTGTGAAGAAGCCGACGGAGACCTTCAAGATTCAGTCCAAAATGTGGAGAACTTCACCAGAATGTCTCTAGAGGACCTAGATCTGAACAAGAAACAGTCCTAGGAATACTTTTCATCTCCCTTTAGTTCTCGATTTGCCGGAAGGACCAAAACTAATCAAGCTTTAATCTTCTTCCCCTTCTTTTTTCCTTTCATTTCTTCACTTTTTCGCAACTTGGTGTGTACCGCGGGGACTCGCCGGTACCGCCTGTAAACGCTGAAAAGTTACCCAAGACAAAATTAGATATATACCAAACCGGATACACTCCTAAACGATACGTACCGGCCGGTATGGTGCAGGATTCACAACCTTGATAAGAATTGTTAGCGCCTAAGTAGCTAGAAACGACTGGGAAGCACTTCGATGGATAAGTAAGTCTCAACTCAAAGAGAGAGAAAGTACGGAGCTATGAGGGTTAGTATGAAAGGTGTACCCCTAGAGTATTAAACTATACTTTATATAGAGTGACTTAGCTTAGGCACCAAGCAATCTCACGCTAGGCACATGCCCTAATTGCTTCCTGGATTGACGTCAACGCATCAAGTGCACGTAATGGCCATGTGACCGGCCATCTGTATTAACGCGCTGGCTCTTTGACTCGATTCAGGTCAAACCTTCTCTATCCCAGCTTCGTATCACAGCTTAGGTTTAGGAATAACTACGCGGACATGGGCTTTATGTAGCACTAGGCTTCGTGAGTATGACATTGGTAATTATGTGTACTATATATTTACTTCCGTCACATTAATAATTTTTCACCAGTGTGGAAAACTATGTATTCTAATTACAGTTTGAATTTTATAATGTAGAATGTCTGCTTCTTCGAAGTTAGATAATTGGACCTTTTACTCGTACGGTTTCTACAAGTGCTGAGGACGCCACATCATACCTTGAGATTCCCGCCAATTTGAAGATCGACTCAACTATTGAAGAAAGCTTTAAGGAAGACATCAAGGAGTACAAAGGATCCGACAACTGCCCTGGGAAAAACAAAAGGAGTTGGTGCATCTCCACCTGCTAAACCACATCAAGAAGTACCAACAGGCACTTAAGATTGAGAGAGACAATGCAAGTTACAACCGTTTGAGAGCAAAGGCTCTAGCCCCTCAGTATGTCTCCTACCGTTTCCGTTCACTTGAGAGCGTGGGTTCGCACTGCTCTGGGTTGCTTGCACCACCGCCAGACTCGCTTGTGCAGGTTTTCTTGCCGCCACCACCAGTTCCCCAGTATTCATAGACATATCCTTAAGACTCGGAGGAGAGGACCCAGAGGAGCTGCTGATGGGCAACTTAGACTAGAGTAGTGTTTGTACTTTTTGGGCGAACCCTAGTGATATTTTTAAGAAGATAGGGTTGCTTAACTTTTTGTAGCACTCTCATGCATTCATGTACCTACTGTAGTAGTCCTAGTGGTAGGTTTATGTTACATGTAATTTTGAGATCGTGACATGTAAAGAGATGTAAACCTTGTTATCTTTGGATTATCTATGAAAATCTTATGTACAATGCTTTGTCCTTTGATATTTAGTTAAATTTTCAGACAAATCAAACACGAAATCAAGAGCCCCCTCCTAACTTGAACTTAAATCTTGTAGATGATGAGCACACGAAATGGGACAGATACCAACGGTCATAACAATGAACAAAAGAATGGTCAAAACAATGGGCCCAACCCTAATGCCAATGGGCAAATCAGAGTGCAACATCTTGCCCGGTTATTTCAAGCCTTCATGGCTGTCGTCTCTCTCCTACCCCAACAAGTTTCACACACACCTTGTGGGCCTTTTGACTAGAAGTCAAGCCACTGAGGCTTGGTTGGAGGAGGTTTCTTATCGTGCATAACATTTGTAATTAAGTGCGAATATTTACTTCCGTCACATTCGTCAAGTTATAAATTTTTCACTACGTATGAAAAAATATATTCTAATAAAGTTTCAATTTTAAAATGTAGGATGGTGTCTGATTATGAGTCACTTGATCTCAGCTTCGACACTTGGGGTTTCTTCAACACTCGCGGTCGCAGGAGAGACTTTTAGCCTAGGGACCAGCACTACTTCAAGCGCAAACTAAAGTACTAGGGACATTAGGAAAATAGAATAGGAGTTCAACTTGTACTCAAAGGAGGAGAAGCGAAGGTTGGTACGCCGGATGAAGTGTTGCTTGAAAGAATGTCGTCGGGCACTACAGATTGAGCACAGTGAAGCCGAGTATGCTCGCTTGAGAGCAGAGGCCCTAGCGCCTGACGCAACAAAAAGTACACGAAGGCTAAATATCATTCTAGCAAACGAGATAATTACTCGAATCCACGAGTAGCCCTTGAAATTCACAAGGAAAAGAGATAGAAACTCTTGAATTAATATTGATTGGAAAGTTGATTTGCCCTTGGGCTTACAATCTTATTTATACTAGCTAAAGGATAAAATAGACCCAACCTTTGACCTTTCCAACACATGACTCTTACACTTCCAACAAAGACCTTTAGACTCCTAAGACTCAGTACAAAGAACTTAACTAAATGACCCTTCAACAAACTTACTCAATACCAGCCTTGAAACTTTAAAAGACACCTTGGAACTTATTACTAATTCTTTGACTTTCTTTTTGACTTGTGCCTCTCCGATTGCTTCATGATGCTAGTGATAGGTTTGCATTACATGTAATTATGTAATCGTGACATGTAGACGGGTGTAAACCTTGTTCTCTTTGGATTATCTATGAAGAATGACTTTTAGTCACATTAGGGTTGTTGCATCCAACACTCATTCAAAATATGGCTTCTAACCACGAAAATGGAAAACCTCCCTAACTTAAACTTATATATGCATTTTAGATGGTGGAGACAAGGAATGGGACCAACCAGTGATTTAAAAAGCGCGCGCCATGGCGCTAAGGCAAGGTGCAAGGTCCGCGCCTCAAGTATAGGCGCTATAGCGCAGAACACAAAGGCGAGGTAGAGGCGCTAAAGCGTGCGCCATGGCGCAAGGCGATGAGGTGACGAGACGCGTGTGTTTTGGTTTTTCAGTCAATTAATCCCAAAAATCGATCTCAGCCCTTCATCTATGTGCATACAAGGTGGGTGATGCAATGAATAATTTTCTTGAGAGTAAATCAACCTATAAGGTTGAGATCGATCGAGTACATCAGACTGCAGTAACAACGTTACTTCATTTTCTCCTACTCGACTCGATCGATCTGCTCTCTTTCTCTTCTTCTTCCAGGTAACTCCTCCTCTTCCTCTTCCTTCTCACGTCTGTTTCCACTAGCTTCTTCTTCTCTCACGTCTACTTCTTCATCTTCCTCTTCTTCTTGTCACGAATTTTGTAGCTCTATTTTTCAGTGCTTTTGCACCTCATGTTTTTTTTTTTTAACAATATATTTTTTTTAGCTCTGTTGACAGTTTATGGTACTTTTCATTTATGGTATTTATTTGTTTACATATCATCTATTTGTTTATGGTACTTTTCATTTATGGTATTTGTAGGGGGATGAAAACAATTAGTATTCTGAACAACACCAAATTGCAGCGGCTTCACGTGCCTCTACACCGGAACCCTAGTTCTTCGTCGGAACCCTAATCTGCAAAACAGACAAGGGGTGAGTGCACCTTTGCCTCTCGTGGCAAAGGCCCTCCGATGCCTAAGTTAGTATCGCGTACTAGTAAACAACCCTAATTATCAGTAGGAAAACAATAAGAGATGGCCAAATATCGCGTACCTTTACCTCCAGGTTTACCTCGTATTTATAGATTCACGGATGCTTGCTGCCCAAGCACCCCTGTTGTCTTAGGATTCCTACCTCGTATAGGAAACCTAAGATCTTATGGATTCTCGTTCCCTTATCTGTATAACAGCTCAACCTTTATGGGACTCTTTCCCATAATTATCCGAACACCCCACTCACGTTGGGTCTCTTGCTTCGATCCTATATACTCGGGATCTTATCCTTTTACGGAATATTACCATTCCAGAGTATTCTTGTCACGTCATGACTTAGGGCAACTTCTTCCACTGTTCGGCTTTCTCCTTGCCGAACAGTCCTCCTGGACCAACGGCGTCACATACAACTGATCCATGTCGTTATATCTGGATAAATGACTTCACATGTCTTTGTCCTTATCAGCCGAACAGACTGTCTGGATCAATGACTTCTCGTGTCACTGGTCCACATCGCTGCTCATATCACTGCCCGGCGATAGACTTATCATGCTTGCTGTGTGTCCCCAATACATCACGTGTTCGACGACTAAACTTACCTGTTCGGGAATACCTCCCTACAATTGCTCCCCAGCTTTATCCGTTTGGCACTGTTCGGGGGCAATGGGTGAAGCTTTTCTAGAAATAACAATTTTGGACCATACTCGTCAGCCCGAGCAGCCATCAAGTTTAATACCCTTTGATGTTTTTGACGGCTTCGTCATTATACCGTCTCGGGGCAATGACTCCACGTGGCGTATCACGTACGCTTTGCATTAATTTTGAACTGACATTTTTTCAAACGTCGTTACTACAGCGCCCGTTCAATCCGTATTTCTCGTTACTTATTGTAACAGCGCCAAACGGATACGAAACGTCTCTTGTCTCCTAAAACCCCTTAGGGGGATCTTTTTGGTTTTTACCAAAGATTCAAAACCCGTTTCTCTCTCTAAAACCAAGCGACAGTCCTTCTCATCGCCGTCGTCATCGCCGCCGTCTGCAGTGTGATTGCATCTCAGGCCCTCGTCGCAAACAACTCCGTAAGATTCTTATTCTCTCCTTGCGTTTTGTTCTGAGATCCCATTCTCAATCGTACCCATTTCCCTAGGGTTTTGTTCTGTGCCATCTCCAAATCCCTCCATTCCTTTAGTATTCCTATGGCAAACGAGGGCGATAACGGCCCTAAGCCTGGAAAGTTTAGGAAACTTTGTGACAGTCCCGTTGCCATGTCAGCCTTCAGGACCGACTACAAAATTCCTGATAATGTGGGCCTCGAACTTGCCCCCTTAGGAGCAGATAGGGACGCAGTCACTTGGGATAGGATGTGTATCCCCATTGTAGCGATTGTCGAGGGTGGAGTTCGTTTTCCCCTCGATCCATTGCTCCGTCGTGGACTCAATTGGTACCGTCTTACGCCTATGCAAGTTTCAACAAACTTCTTCAGGCTAGTGATGGGGGTAGTTGCCTTAAATAGAATCCTAGGAACCCAACTGGGAATCTGGGAAATTCAATGGTGGTATAGCATCGTGCTAAACCCCGAATACAACACCTACTATTTCAAAGTAAGGAAAGCAGAGAAGCGCTTCGTGCTTAATATGCCGGACTCTGCTCGTGACCACGAGATGGACTTCCTGTACGTCACTGGAGCCTTCGAACCAGTGGGGGAAGATGGTCAAGTGGAGGGTTTCCACTGTCCCCACATATGGGGTTACCCACGTATGCTCCTGACTTACTTTGTAATTTTATTGTTTCATTACCTCCTCGTAGTCGTTCAGGTTCTTAACTTATGTTTGCATTTGCTGCAGCGGACAACGCTAACCAACGGCCCCGAGCAGAGCCTAGCTACGTCCGAACAGCGGAGATTAATCAAGTACTGAGGTACAGGGGCGAACCTGGTACCCCTTCAGCTGGTCGGGGTAGAGACGCCAACGTCCTACTGGGCTACGACCCCGCATACAAGGGGTTTATTGACAGAAGATTGGCCAACCCGAGCACCAACGGGGCTTCTACTTCGTCTGCTCCCCCACCGCGGAGTTCGAGACAACAATCCAGAGTCACCCTCGCCGGGCAGTCAGGTGAGGTTCTGCTTCCTGAAGGTGTCCCTCTCACACGAGTGGTACTCAGGAGGTCCGAAAGAAGACAAGCAGCCCCCGAACAACCCATTCCTCTCGGGGTTACGAGCCAATCATCTTCTTCGGGCTACTCTCAATCTCCACCCGATTCAGGTACAATGGCTCGCCAGCCACTCGATCTCAGCTCTCTTCTGACTGTCCCAACAAGGGGACGAGGTGCTGCCAATAGAGTGGCATCCACAGGTGCTGCCCCCCCACGATCTCGCCGTACCAGAGGGGGGTCGACAAGGTCATCCTCGACAACTCACGAACGGGACAGTTCCGTTGATGCCGAAGACGCCCACAGGGATAAACGTCCAAGAAATGAAGACCCGTCATCCTCTGACTTGCCAGCTGATACGAAAATTAGCCAGCCACGATCACCTCCTCTCTAGGTGCTTCCCCAAACGTGGGCACCCACACTTATCAGGGGCGATCGCCCCGTTCACGTCGGGGATAGTGCTAGTTCTTCCGAGACAGCACTTGCTTTGGCACAGGCTCTATCTCTGCCTGTCGACATGCAGAAAGAAGCCGCATCCCCTGCAGATAGGCTTGTATCCACTGGTCTCGTCAGTGGGATCAAGGTAAAGAAGTTCTCTTTTATAGCAAAAGACCTTTATTATGGTAGTCAAGTATTCTCTTAACTCATTTGTCATATCCGTACAGTTTATTCAAAAAATGATGACATTGGGTCAGAAGTTCCAAGACGCTGAGACCGAGAGAGTCAAACTGTTAACGGACAACACAAGGTTGCTCCGAACAATCTCGAGGCTCGAGAGAGAGAGAAACAATACCAAGTCGGATTATGCCGAGGCTAAGGGCAACCTCGATACTGCTGAGGACAACCTCAAGCAGGCTTTGGCCGAAATTGATAACACCAAGAAGGCGGCCTTCGAAGCTGGATACGAGGCTGGATACGAAAAGGGCTTTGATGCCACAACAGCCAGTTATGTGGAACAGATGCCGGCGATCCAAGATCAAATTTGGGCTGCAAGTTGGGAGGCCTGCTTGGCCAAGGTCGGTGTTGCAAACGACTCTCCCTTGTGGATCGAGAATGATCTTCCCAGTAGCCGTGCAGCAGCGACTGAGGAGCAGGACGATGGCCTTGCTGATGATGTAGACCAGCAAATTGACGAATTTGCTGAAGCTAATGAAGAAACTCAGGTGGGACCGCAGGGGCCAGGGACCGAACAGTCACCAGCCCAGGAGGCTGTTAATGAGCCTGCTGTTGAGGAAGGAGGCAATGCCACTGTGGAGGTCGCGGAAGATGTGTTTCCCAAGATCCAAAACCTGGATTAGAATAGTTGTTAAGTACGATCATTTCCTTCGAACAACATGCAGGTCCTGTGTGACCGTAGTTTCTTTGGCCCTGCGAGGCACCAGACTTAGATATCTCTTTCTCTTTGTTTTTGTTTGATACAAGTATTCGGCCCTTCGTGGCATAACTTTGGGTTTTCTCTATTGCTCGGCCTTTCGTGGCCACTTCTATCTCCTGGATATTTCATATTTGTGTAAGTTTCCTTGATGCTTCTTATCACAATTTTTTTTATCAAGATTGCATCTGTTCGTATGCATTTAAGTCTCCGTTTTGTCCAGGTATTTCGTACTTGGATTTTACTAAGTATTTGACATGTCTCGTTATGTCTTACAAAATCAAGTATTTCGTACTTGGTTATTCTGCATGTTTACGTATGCAAGCCTCAGAGTATATTCGTACTCAGGCATTTCATAAGTATTTCATACTTGAGGTATCTCATACCTTATAATATAATCATTTACTCAAATGATTTACCCGAACAGCTGCATGTGTTTTGTATGCATCCCAAGAGTTTTCATACTTGGGGTACATTTGTTTAAGAGTTCCTCATACTTTAACGTTTGTTCGTGCGCGATTCTTAAGCTATCAAGCATAGATATATTCATATATGGCGTTCGTGCCAATTCCATGCTCCCCAATATGAATAAAGAAAAGAAAAATCAGTATTCATATTAAAAAACCAAATATTTCAAAAAGCTGAATATATTATGAGGAAAAATGGACTTATTGTAGCTCGAGGGTGAACATGCTTATTGTAGCTCTTCATCAGTTGTTCCTGATAAGAGGCCAAATGGACTAGGGCCCGTTCTCTCCTCTCCTCGGCGAGATCAAGCTCAATTTCAAGGGCTCTGTCATTGCCCCCACTTTCAACCAACACAGTCCTGTTGGTTGGAAGGCCCACTTCCAGAGGTATGACTGCTTCTGTACCGTATGCCAATGAATAGGGGGTCTCTCCCGTAGACCTCCTAGGTGTTGTCCTATGTGCCCATAAAACAAGGGGCAATTCATCGGGCCATTTCCCTTTGGCTTTATCCAACCTCTTCTTGATCCCATCCAGAATGGTTTTGTTAGATGCCTCTACCTATCCATTACTTTGAGGGTATGCTGGAGTTGAATAGTAGTTCCGTATTCCATATTGGGCACAAAATGCCTTGAATTTCTTTTGAAATTGGGACCCGTTATCTGTGATCAAAGAGTAGGGAACCCCAAATCGAGTAATGATACTCTTCCACACGAACCTCTCGACCATGGGTTCGGTGATTTTGGCCAGTGGTTCAGCCTCAATCCACTTGGTGAAGTAATCCGTCCCAACCAAAAGGAATTTTCGATTCCCAGTTGCTTTGTGCAATGGACCCACTATATCCATTCCCCATTGAGCAAACGGCCAAGGACTTGTCAAAGGCACCAGATCCTCCGCTGGTGTTCGAATCATTGGTGAGAATTTCTGACACTTCTCACAAATTTTAACATACATCTTTGCATCTTCCTGCATATGTGGCCACCAGTAGCCTTGGGTAATTGCTCGGTGGGCAATGGATCTTCCCCCAGCATGACTCCCACATGTTCCTTCATGTATTTCGTGAAGAAATTTCTGAACCATCTCGGGGTGTACGCACAGCAAATATGGGCCTGTGAAGGACTTTCTGTAAAGCTTTCCTTCTGGGGACAGCCAAAACCTGCAGACTTGGTTTTGACCTTATGTGCCTCCTTCTTGTCAGTGGGGAGTATTTCATCTCGTAAAAACTCCACGATTGGGTCCATCCAACTTGGACCTTGGTTCACTTCCAAAACTAACTCCACACTTCTCCCAATGCTCGGCTCATTCAGATACTCAACTGCAACTCTTCGCTTGAGTTCGGTTGGGACCGCTGCAGCCAGCCATGCCAGTGAATCGGCATGTGCATTCTGTCCGGAACTTATCTGTTCAATGTGGACCCTCTCGAAGGTGTCAAGTAAATCTTTGGCGGCTTCCATGTATGCCGCCATTTTCTCATTCCGGGCCGGGCCTGATACTCGCCGGACAGCTAATTTACCACAAGCTGCGAGTCACAATGCACCCTAACTCTTTTTGCCTTCAGAGTCTTCGCACTTCTTAATCCAGTTAGGAGTGCCTCGTACTCCGCCACGTTATTCGATGCGCTGAATCCCAGCCGAACAGACAGTTCTATCATAATTCCTCCAGGAGGAAAAAGAACAACACCAATTCCTGAATCAGTATTACAAGCTGATCCATCGACGAATAAATTCCATTCCGTATCATCCTGTTCGGCTGAAACCTTATCCCTCGTGGATAAAGTTTTACTCTCCTGTCCCCTTTTCGTGGGAGGCAGGGGGGCTACCGTGGGAGAAAATTCTGTCACAAAATCAGCCAACACTTGGCCTTTGATTGCTGTTCGTAGTTGATAATCAATATCATATTGACTCAACTCGACGGACCACGTCGAGATTCTTCCTGAGAAATCTGTCTTTCGTAGCAGGGACTTCAGTGGGAATTCAGTGTACACCACAACCCTATGGCTCTGGAAATAGTGTGGCAGCTTTCTCGTTGCTGTCTTAAGTGCCAAGACAAGTTTCTCTAGGGGCAGATATCTCATCTTTGCATCTAGCAATGTCTTGCTAACATAATATACTGGGATTTGCTCAATTCCCAAATCCCTTAACAGGACTGCACTCACAGCATGCTCAGAAACAGCTAAGTACAAAATCAAGGACTCACCTGGCTACGGGGTTGACAGAAGTGGTGGCTCGGCCAGACACCTCTTCAGGTCCTGGAAAGTTTGCTCACATTCTGCTCCCCATTCAAATCCTTCCCTTTTTTTCAACAACTGAAAGAAGGGCCTACACTTGTCACTTGATCTGCTGATAAATCTATTGAGCGCTGCAGCCATGCCAGTTAGTCTCTGGACCTCCTTCGTGGTTTTGGGACTTTGCAGCCTCTGCAAGGCCGCAATCTGATCTGGGTTAGCCTCATTCCCCTCAAAGTGACCAAGTGCCCTAGGAATTTGCCAGAACCAACCCCAAACGAGCATTTCGAGGCGTTGAGTTTCAATTTGTACTTCCTCAGGATCTCAAAGACTTTTCTCAAGTCTGTAATATGCCCTCGCTTGTCTCGGCTTTTTACCACCATATTGTCTATGTAAACCTCCATAGTTTTCCCGAGCAGCTCCCTGAATATGATAGTCGCAAGCCTTTGGTATGTCTCCCCTGCGTTTCTCAGCCCAAACGGCATGACATTATAGCAGTACAAACCCCGTGGGGTGATGAAAGACGTCTTTTCCTGATCGGGCCCAAACATAGCAATTTGATGGTATCCTCGATACGCATCAAGGAAACTCATTCGCTTATAGCCAGCTATTGAGTCAACCAACTGGTCTATCCTTGGGAGGGGAAAACTATCCTTAGGGCAGGCTTTGTTCAAGTCTGTGAAGTCCACACAGACACGCCACTTCCCATTCTTCTTCTTCACGACCACGGTGTTGGACAGCCATTCTGGGTAGTGAACCTCACGTATTGCTTTTGCCTCAAGCAATCGATTAACCTCCTCAAGAACAGCATCCACGTGCTGTACAGCTGCCCTACGTTTCTTCTGAATAACTGGTTTATGCTGAGGGTCAACATTCAGATGGTGACAGATTATGTCAGCATCTACACCAGGCATCTCTTCTGGTACCCATGCAAATACATCAATATACTCCTTCAGAAACTGTATTGACTCGGTCTTTTCCTCTACTGGTAGCGATTCCCCAATCAAAAAATATCTTTCAGGATCAGCCTTGTTGATCTGAATTTTTTCCAAGCCTTCGATTACCTTATCGGCCGGGCATCTTCCGACATCCTCGATAGTCGGTTGATCAGGCACTTCCAGTGTGTGAACATGGTGGGCCTTCAAGGCCTTCTTAATGATGGAAATCAAACATTGTTGGGCCGCTTTCTGGTTGCCCCTAATCGCTTCGATCCCATTGGATCCTGGGAATTTCACCATCTGGTGGTAAGTCGAGGAGACTGCCTTCATTTTGTGTAACCAGGTTCTTCCTATAATCGCGTTATAAGAAGAAGGGACGTCTACGACCAGAAAGTCTGTCCTCAAAACAACTGATCCTGCCCGAACAGGCAGTGTTACCTTTCCAAGGGGCCAAATTGCCCTCGCACCAAACCCAATCAATGGCGTTGTGGACTGCTCCAAATCTGTCTGGGCCAGACCCAGCTTCTTGAACGCGTCGTAGTACATCACCTCTGTACAACTTCCTGAATCCACAAGGATCCTTTCAATGTCATACTCCCCAACTTGTAGGGTTATGACCAGAGCATCGTTATGAGTTATCTGGACCTCCCCCAAATCGTCATCTGTGAAGACTATGCTCTCACTGCATACGTCACTCTCTCGCCCTCTTTTATTGCCCAATCGCGTCACATGCTGATCGTGCTTAAACCGTCTTTGCAACAGCCTAACCTCATTTCTGGTATAAGGTGCGGCCAGCCCATGTATCATATGGATTACCCCTTTAGGATTTTGCTCGTAATCCAGTTCCATGGCCTTCCCTTTTTCCTTGGGATCCTCCTGGATAAATTCCTTGAGATAGCCCCGAAAGACCAAATCATCGAGGTGTTTCTTGTACATCTCGCAATCTTCAGTCATGTGGCCCCAATCCTTGTGGTAGCTGTAGTGCTGATTCGTAGCACGTTTAGCGTCTTTATCTCCGCCAAGACTCGGGGGCCACTTGAAGTACGGCTGATTCTTTATTTGATAAAGAATCCTGTAGATTGGCTTCTTCCAAACAGTAGTGATAGAAAAGAAGGACTTGGGGTCAGGGGCTTGCTTTTCCTTGTACGGATCCTTCTTAGCCTGCCCGTACTCCTTGCGCTCCTTGTACGTTTTGGGTTCAGGTTTGTCCACCTTCTTTGCTGGCGTCTTGGGCTGTTCGGCAGCAATCCTGCCGTCCTCGTGGAGTATGTCATCTTCCATTCTGGCGTGCTGCTCTATTCGCTCCATCAGTTTGGCCAACGTAGCCACCGGATGTTTATTCAACGAGCGGCGCAGTTCTCCCCGAACAGGCAAACCAGTTTTGAAGGTTGCTATGGCATATTCCTCACTGCAACTTTCAATCTCGTTAAAAGTTTCCCAGTACTTCTTCGAGTAATCTCTGATCGGCTCGCTTTCCGCCTGTTTCATGCTGGATAGACTCTCAAAAGTCTTTGGGGCCTTTCTGCTTGTCAAGAACCAAGTAGTGAATTCTTCGGCCAACTGCCTCCATCCCCTTATGGATCGTGGTGCCAGTTTTTGGAACCAACTCAAGGCCACCTTGCCAAGACTCGACGGGAACATTTTGCACAGAATAGCATCATCACCATCGTGCATGAACATGGCCTGCTGGTAATGCTGTATGTGAGCCACAGGGTCCGTGTTTGTCTCGTAAAGCACGAACGCTCCGTGCTTCACTCTGCTCGGCAACCTGGCCTCCTGCAGCCTCCTCGCAAACGGGGACGCTGCGATGTTACTCAGGGCTTTACGTGCCGCTTCTCGTGCGGACACTGTCCTTTCCTCCTTTTCAATCGTCTTGTGAGCCGTGGCTTTGGCCCAATCAGCATCTGGTCTCTCATACCTATCACGGTGATGCTTCCTCGTCTTTTCCTTAGATGAGGAACTTCGTTCTCTGCTCCTTCTTCTTCATGAAGAAGCCCTTCGCCTTTCTAGTGTGCGGTCTTTACTTCTGCTTCTCCTCCTTCGTGGGGAAGCTTCACACCGTCTCGTGGCAGGACTATTGCTCCTGCTCCTTCTTCCTCGTGAATGAGGCTCTTTATGGACTAGCAGAGCCCTCCTATCTTCTCCAGAATTCCTTCGTGAAAGTCTGGAGTCTTCCGGGTGATCTCGTACCCGCTGTGGCTCTCGTATCTCGTACTCTCGTCTTTTAATCAAACGAGCGTACTCCTCAATCTCTTTTCTCTTTCTGTCGAGGATATCCTCGCTGTTATGGACACTCTTTGAACGGTCCACTGATGCCTCTCTTCGGTAAGACTTGCTCCTTCTCGTGGAGCCAGTAGTTGCTTTGTCCTCTCTTCCAGTGGGCTTTTTCGGAGCACCTGGTGGAGATTTATCCCCTCCACCACTGAACTGGTTCTTCGGATTGAACGGCGTGGTTGGATCTTCTTCCATCATGGTTATATTTTTGTTTACGAGACTCTTTCGTTCCCACAGACGGCGCCAATTGTAGGGGGATGAAAACAATTAGTGTTCTGAACAACACCAAATTGCAGCGGCTTCACGTGCCTCTACACCGGAACCCTAGTTCTTCGTCGGAACCCTAATCTGCAAAACGGACAAGGGGTGAGTGCACCTTTACCTCTCGTTGCAAAGGCCCTCCGATGCCTAAGTTAGTATCGCGTACTAGTAAACAACCCTAATTATCAGTAGGAAAACAATAAGAGATGGCCAAATACCGCGTACCTTTACCTCCAGGTTTACCTCGTATTTATAGATTCATGAATGCTTGCTACCCAAGCACCCCTGTTGTCTTAGGATTCCTACCTCGTATAGGAAACCTAAGATCTTATGGATTCTCGTTCCCTTATCTGTATAACAGCTCAACCTTTATGGGACTCTTTCCCATAATTATCCGAACACCCCACTCACGTTGGGTCTCTTGCTTCGATCCTATATACTCGGGATCTTATCCTTTTACGGAATATTACCATTCCAGAGTATTCTTGTCACGTCATGACTTAGGGCAACTTCTCCCACTGTTCGGCTTTCTCCTTGCCGAACAGTCCTCCTAGACCAACGGCGTCACATACAACTGATCCATGTCGTTATATCTGGCTAAATGACTTCACATGTCTTTATCCTTATCAGCCGAACAGACTGTCTGGACCAATGACTTCTCGTGTCACTGGTCCACATCGCTGCTCATATCACTGCCCGGCGATAGACTTATCATGCCTGCCGTGTGTCCCCAATACATCACGTGTTCGGCGACTAAACTTACCTATTTGGGAATACCTCCCTACAGTATTTTTTTTTCTTATTTGTTCATTGGAGATGACATATGAAAATAATAATAATAATAATAATAATAATAATAATAAGGCTAAATGTTATTATGTTAGCTTTTCATGGATGATATGTTTTGTTTAGTGTTTGTGGTTCTGTCTAACCATTGAAATGTTATGTTTTTTGACATTTGAAAGTTTTATAAGTGTTTGTTTGCACTGAAAACTTTTCTAATAAATTGCGACTTGCTGCCAAGCAAAATAAATAAATAAATAAATTTGTGCTTCGCGTCAATAAAGCGCGTGCCTCGCTTTGCGCTAAAGCTCTAGGGGACCTTGGCGCCTCAGTGCGCCTTTCATTTAAAATACTAGGACCCACACTGGTAACAATTAGAACAATGGATAGAACAATAAAAAAAATGGCCAAAACAATGTTCAAGATGGTGGGCCACAACGCAACAATGGATTCATTGCAGTCCAAGACCTTGCTCAACTGTTTGAGGCTTTCATCGCCGCTATACCACAACAGCACCGGCTCCACTAGGGGTGTCCAAGAAAACCGCCCGAACCGTAAAACCGGTCCGATCCGGACCGAACCGTCCTATTTGGTCCGGTTCTGCGGTTCTACGATTAGGTTATGGTTCCAAAAAAATAAGAACCGTTAATTTTGTTTCGGTTACTGGTTCTCAATTAATGAACCATGGTTAGAACCGGACCGGACCGTTTAAAACTAAAATAAATATAGATATACATGTGTGTGTGTAATTAATTATATATTTGAATTTGGTAAGTTAATATTTTCCTTACTAAACTTAATTTATTTAGAGATGAAATTTCATTTATTAGGAAAGCTTTTATTTTCTTCCTTCCTTTCCTATTCCAGCAGATTATCTTCCTATTTCTTTAATTTTATGAGTTCATATTTTGTGAATTAGCGTTTGGATGCTTATTGGATAGAACCGGAACCGAACCAAAATCGGACCGGTCTTATGGTTTGGTTCTGGTTAGGTTCCATGCATATATTGGTTAGGTTCTGGTTCTCTATTTTCTAGAACCGTTTGAAATGGTCCGGTTACTGGTTCTATAGAGAACCGGACCAATCCGGACCATGTACACCCCTAGGCTCCACAACAACCACGTGGACCCATGACTAGGAGTCAAGCGTTGAATGAATTCTGTAAACACGGTCTGTCCCTATTTCCAAGGGAAGCCCAATCCAATTGTTGTTGAAGCTTGGTTGGAAGAGATTAAAAAGATATTGAAGGCATTGGATATTCGGGGAGATAAAAAAGACATTGAAGGCATTGGATAGCTGGGGAGATAACGATTGCATCGCACTAGCCACGTCCAGTTCCTTCTTAGTATTATAAATAGGATTTGCTAACAAGTACAAACAGTACTCTAGTTTGAGTTGCCCATTGGCGGCTCCTCTGAGTCCTCCTCCTTTGAGTCTGAGAATATGTCTATAAAGACCAGAGGTGCTGGCGCTGGTGGTTAGAAAACTGGCACTGGCGATTCTGACGGCGGCGAATATGGTCCAGCTACGTGTGACCCCACACTCTTAGGTGAGCAAAGACGGTACCTGGGGGTGGGGCGCTAGGGCCTCTGCTCTTAAGCAAGCATACTCGGCTTCACTGTGCTCAATCTGTAGTGCCCGACGACATTCTTTTAGGCGGTTCTTCATCTGGCGGCGTACCAACCTTTGCTTCTCCTCATTTGAGTACAAGCTGAACTCTTATTCTATTTTCCTAATGTCCCTATTTAGACTCTGTAGGAAAGGTCACAATTATTTTAGTTGACCTTGTCAGAAGAAGACATGTGGCACCTGTAGATGAGTGACACGCGGCAGACAGGCTGGTGCTTATTGCATATGCAAACAACTTTCAGCAACAAGTAGGCTTGCGCCTAGCAGACTCGTGACCAGACAGGCTATCGCGGACAGACAGGGCTGCGGACATGCAGAGCCGTGATAGGTCTGCGGACATGTAGGGCCGTAGTACGCCTGCGGACATGCAGAGCCACGAAAGGGCCGTGACAGGCCCGCGGACATGCAAGCCACGGTAGGCCCAAAGATAGACAGCGCCGCGGATGGGCAGGATGGGTCCAGCGGAGGTTTTGGTCTTTGCCTATAAATACCAATGCTAGTATTCATTTCTAGAAAAAGAGGCAGACAAACAGAGAGAGACATACAGATTTGTAGGGAGAAAGAACCATCTCCTTTAGAGAGAAAACAGATTTATAGAGACAGAGAGTCATCTCCTCTAGAGAGAACACAGATTTCTAGAGAGAGAGCGCCATCTCCACTGAGGGAGAAAACAGATTTCTAGAGAGAGAGAGTCATCTCTTGAGAAAGAAGACAGATTTTTAGAGAGGGAGAGACCATCTCCTTGAAAGAAAAATGGAACTACGTTTGACCTGATTCCTTGTACACCGGGATACATAGGCAGCCCTGATGATTTGGGCACGGTCGCACGCTATATGTCTCCCCCATCCCTTCGCTATGAAGCACGGATACTCTATTTTAGCCTACGTATCATGTACCGTACGCGTATCGGACACGGATACGCTCCGGATACGTGTCCGATACGTTTTTTAGAGTATCCAGATTTTAACATTAGTTTTTGGTACCCAAATACGTTTTGGATACGTTCGGATACGTTGTGGATACGTTTTGGAGGTTTTGGATACGCGCGGGGTTAAAATTATTAGTATTTAAAATTCAAGGGTGAAAATTGTAATTAGGTGTATATATATGTTTTAAATGTACTGTCCATATTCAAACAAAGGAATTACAGAGAAGGAAAAGGCAGGAATCGATCTGCTCTCACTTGTCTCTCAACCTCGTCATCTATAACTGTAAGTCTCTCTCTCTCTCGTTTCTGTGTTCTCTCTCTCTCGTTTTTGAGTTAGGGTTTTTTTTATACCTATACAGTAGACTGTGAGTTAGGGTTTTTTTTTTTATACATATACCTATCGTCTCTCATCTCTCTCTAGTCTAATTTAGGATTTTTTTTTAACAGAAAAAAATCTGATGGATTCTGTTAGGGTTTTTTTTTTTTGGGTATATATTTTATTTTTATATTCAACGTGTCCCCAACGTATCATATCTTACTTTTTGGAAAAATCATGTATCTGCGTATCCGTATCTCGTACTCGTATCCGTATCCGTATTCATATCCGTGCTTCTTAGTCCCTTCGTTCTAAACACTAACCATTCTTTACCTCTCTAGCACATTTTATCATGAATATTTTGGGCTCTATTTTGAACCCGAGGGGATCAGTCAAGATTTTGACCACTCCTACATAGGTGACTCTGCTGGGGAGGTGGATGATAAGCCCTCGATAGTGTAAGTTAATGGGCTTATCGATCCCAATTTTCTCAATCTCACGTGCATAACGTGATATTTTTAGATGATATTGCACGGAGGTTGTGTTTTTGTGAGTTTCAGATAAAAAGGTGGAAATAAGGCGTTTTGAACGCCAAGGAGAACAACCCGGAAGCATCCAAAGAGCCAAGGCCATGCGGCACCCCGCCACCAAGTCCCAAAGAGTGTTTAAAGAAGTGTCAAAGAGTGCTTGGGACGTCAAAGGGGCCGTTGGAAGCAAGGAAATATCTCGGAAGAAATCTGCCAGAGTTATACCGGTACTGAGATTTGTTGTAACTGCACACCTCAGACAAACCTTGTCCAAAACTAGTGTGAAACAAGACCTGTACCGGTACTGCGATTTTCCGGTACTGGTACATCCTGGAAAAAAATCGGCGTTTTTGTACCCGACTGCACTTTGACTTGGGGGTATTTTGGACCTTTGTAACCCGAATTCTAAGGGGTATAAATACATTCTAACCTCATTTTAGTGGGTTATCTTCCATTTAGCATCTCTCTCTACCTCCCTCTCCTCCTCTCTTCTCAAGCTCTCCTCTCTTCAAAAGAGTAAGGATTTCTAGGATTTTGAGGCTTGTGTTCTTCATTAAAGTTGTAAGTTAACTCAAGATCTTTATTAATCTAGTTTTTATTTCCGTTTTTGTGAATGTTTTTGTATCTCTCTTCATTTCCCTTCATGTTTACACCCACTAAGGGTGAGTAGTGATCAAGGCTTGGTTATGGGGTGATTTCTACCTCCATGACTTGGGTAGTTTAATGACTTCTCTCATTTCTTGTGCTTAATGTGGTTTGTGAATGGATTAAGTTCTTATCTTTATGTAACAAAACCTAGGGTTGTTAACCTCTTTGATTATGTGTAGGCAAGGACTTGATCTCTTGCCACATATAATACTTGGAGCTATGTTACTCTAATTGTTTGCCAAAATGCCTCAAAGAACTTGTTAAGCTCTAATCTTTGGTCTAAATCTAGAGATGTTAACTTCTTTAATTGGGTGTAGACAAGTCTTTTGGCACACCCAATGCTTGGAACCATGGTTCTCTTTGTGTTCGATAAAATGCCTAAATGTGTTTTCATCTATTTCCAGACCCCGTTGTATAAGTTAAATTTGATTTTCATAGCTAAATTTCCCGAGTGAGATCAAATGATAATGACTCTCACTTGAGTTATCAAAGGGAAGCATTGAACGGCCTAAGTTATGGGCGGAATGAACCCCTAGACCTTGCCGCTTGTAATTTCTAGTCAATCTTCATTTCAATTAAGTTAGGAGGTAAAAAGAATTCCACCGCTCAAAAGTTGGCCATGTCAAAGCCAAACTAAAGGTTGGCGGTCCTAATGCTAAAAACCCTTCGTAAATCAAACCTCCGGCCTAGCTCCATTGACTCCTTGTGGATTCGACCTCAGACTTCCGAGTTTATTATGCTACAACTAGGGCTGCAAACCAACTTGTCTTATCTTGGCCATAACTTTTAATTTGCTTAGAATTAGATCAGGAGACCACCACCAATGGAAAGTACATTCCGAGTACATCAATTTCGATATAAAATTTGCCCAAAACGGAGTTCGGATGAAAAGGTTATTCCCGTCCGAGCCGCAAGAGTAGTACAGCGGGAGTAAGTCTGTCGTGGGAGCCACCGTGGAGCTGAGTTTTCCGCAGGAACTATCATCAAAAATCAAGATTTATGGAAAAAAAAAAAAACAAAACATAGGAGTATAATTGGGGTGAGCATGCCACGAGACCAAAGTCTAGCCGCGGGAGAACAATGCGCCACGAGAACCATTGCGAAGGCAAATACACCGCAAGAACCATCGCGGAGACAAATGGGCCGCCAGACCATCACGAAGGTGAATGTGCCGCGAGAGCCATCGCGTAGAAGCAAATTGAACGGGCTAACTCATCTCTTTTGCCACGAGAGTTGCACATGGCTGTGGAGCTGTGAAGTACCACTAGTCACAGGAATCACCACTCATATTAACACCGTTCATAGGACTACATTCATGGGAACCAACCTCCAGAATTAACAGTACTCATGGATCCATCGTAACGGCGAACATGCCACCGGTAGCATTTTCTACCACTTTCCACATTGTGGGCTTCATAATAACAAACCAACACAACGGCGAAGGCACTGCGAGAGTCATACCGATCGATGTTGGAATCAATCCTCGATGAACATGTCGAAGGGGTTGTTCCGCGGGTGCTACCGCGGAGGTGAAAACAGAGTAAAATATCCATTAGTAAAGACCGATATATCGCGAGAACCATCGTGGTCGGAGGCGAACTTGCTGTGAGAGTCACAGTTAGCTTCAAGAACCACTGAGCTAGACAGATTAGTGTTGTGAGATGCACTATAATTATGTTGGTCTACTTGGAGTATTGCTGACTAAAAAAGGGGCACATGCAAAGGCGTGGATC
>BPLS01029978.1:255329-286034 GCA_019656275.1 Rhododendron kiyosumense | reverse complement strand
GGTATGGATTTACACCTTCATTTGTCCACTATATATGATGGAGATAATTTTAAAGTCACACGTGTTCTTGTGATGATCAAGGGAACCAACACGAGATCAAGGGAACCAATTTGTCTTGTCTGTGCACTGATAACGTGCCACATATGGAAGTTCTACTAATATTGCTCACATTTGCTTTGCCACGCTCTTAGTAGCACGAAGCGGGAGCGGGGGCGTGGGAGCGGAGGCACCTAAAAGCTCCTAAGGTTGGGAGCGCCTAAGAAGCGTATATAGATTTCATATAAATACGGATATAAAGCATCTTTAAATACTTAACCATTGAAGGAAAAGTGATTACTTATGAGAATTTTCATGATCTTAAAGGATACTTATAGGAAGTTAGATATTTTCAATTTGCCAAACTTCTTGAGTGATAAAATTTTCATATTTTTATTTCCACAATGGCATACCTCCCTTAAGAATAAGAGAATAGTTGCCTTAACCACCCAATAATCTCCCATGTTAGTAGGGAGCAAGCTCCCGTCTCAAGGGGAGCGAGCTCCCGTCAAGCTCCCATCTTGGGAGCACCGCGCTCCCGTCTTGGGAGCACACCCATTTTAGAAGAATCCTGCTACTAAGGCCACGCTACATGGCTGGAGCAAGAGTTTATTGATATCGGCGAGAATGAAAACATACAGCTATGGTGGAAGGCATGAGTACCACAAGATCTATAAAGTGCCGCAAGAAGGCATAGTGGGGGCTTTTGCAGGCCCTACCTTAGATGGTTTAATGTGTTTGGGGAGAGAACATCCCATAACCCGAAAAGACATCAGAGTTTGCACGAGTCCAATTAGAGGGCAAGTAGTTCTCTCTCTTCGAGGAACTTTTCAGTGCCGAGCGGGTATTGCCGACATGGCACCCGCTCGGCGCACCCGAGCCGTCCGATATATTTTTGTACGGCTCGGATTAAAACACTCTCTCTCCTCTCATCTCAACACTTTCTCTCTCCTTTTCCCTCTCCAAATCTGAGCCATCCAAACACGTTATGAACGGCTCGAATTGCCGAGCGGGCACCACGTGGTACCGCTTGGCATTGAATTTTTTTTTTTCTTCTCTTCGTTTGTGTGGGTCTGAACGGACAAGAGGAAGGACTGGGGTTTTGTTAGGATCTGACTGAGGGCAAAAAAAAAACCTAACTCCAAATATAAAAAAATATACAGATTGACAAGGTTTTGAAATACAGTCAGGGAGAGATCGAGATACAGCTTGAGAGAGAGAGAGATATATACGTGTTCGATAGTGGGGTTTACTAGTTCGCATCTAGCTGTATCTCCTCTCTCTTTGATATGGAAGGAAATGAGGAAATAGGGAAGAGGGATCCGTTTTGCGGGTTGAAGTTTGTTGTTCTTCTTTGATCTCTCTCTATCTTCTTCGATTTCGCGGTTGTTGTCTTCGATCGTTCACGTTTTCCACTTTATCGCTCTCTCGCTTTTACCCGACGGCCAGCTCCTTATTTACCCGCGAGCTGCTTTCTTTTATCTCATCCGTTGGATAAGATCCAATAGCTGGCTGCACACATCCGCATTTAAGAAGTCTATAAGGGCGCCCATAGAGGAAGTGTCTGTCCATATTTTAGAACGGCTTTGTTATTTGTAAGGAAGATTTGTAGAAAATCACGCAAGGAGAAACTCATTTGGGTCCATTTTGGGTCCCACAAAAATCTAGAAAAATATTCATTAATTTTTGAATATTATTTTATGGAGCCCTATAAAAAATCAGCTCTAATGGACATCGGTAAGTATTACTTTTGAATTCGTAGGGGCGAATTGCAAATCCAATAGTAATACTTCCCGATATCCATTAGAGCTGATTTTTTACAGAGTCCCATAAAATAATATTAAAAAATTTATGGATATTTTTCTAAATTTTTATGGGATCCAAAATGGACCCAAACGATTTTTTCTTTGCGTTGTTTTCTGCAAATCTTCCTTGAGATTAGAATTTCCATTATCAAAATGTGTTTTGTCTTCAAAAGCCTCCAAACTCTCATCCCTAAATAAATTCTAAGAATTTTGTCTTTCTTAATGTTTAAAATTGAGGGAGAGATATGGTAGATGTGGTGAAGCTGAGAGCCTGGGACGTGGGAGGGGCTATCCCCCGTAGCCAGATGATGTTCCTACTCTTTATACCAGGCTTCTAATTCCGCCAAGTGCCAAAAATCTAGGGGTGAGCATGGTTCGGATTGGTTCGGTTTCATACTAAACCAAGAATCAAACCAATACTTACAGATTATGAATTTGGAGAACCAAACTAACCCACAAAAGGCATAAAACCAAACCAATCCAAACCATTTAAATACGGTCGGTTTCAGTTTTAAACCATGGTTTGTTTTGAACTAAATTATTGTCTTCAAAAAATATTTAAAGTACTTAACATTATGAAGAGAAATTTTAAAAAAATACATATATTTAAACCAATTCCATTCAAATTATTAAAACACACTAATATTAACCAACTAATTAAGAGTAGGATACCAAAAATTGCCTCAAGTCTTAAACTAAAAAAATAAAAGGCTGGTAAGTCACTAAAATGAACCAACTAAGAATACCAACTACTAAACATCTTAAGATAGTTTAACCAAATAAAAGGTGAAAAATAATTTCTAAAACTATTGAATTGAAATGAGGTAGCAAAATGGCAATAGTAGCAGCATGGTAGAAATCAACTTGTGATATCACTCTACATCAAAGTTCATATAATTATTTTGGCAGTAAAGGAAAATTAAATATTGCAGTGAATTTAATGGGATCAATAAATTAATAAAGTAGTTGACTAAACGCTCCCATATTTATTGAGTGAATCATAATTAATATATATGTATATATATGTATGTATGTATGTATTATACGGTTCGGATCGCTTTGGAACTATAACCGTAAACGTGAATCCACAAATCAAACCATATAACGCGGTTTCTAATTTTTTTAAACCATGACCGAACCATACTACTAAAAACCCAAACCAAACCCTCCGGTTTGGATTGGTTTGGACTAAATTCGTGGTTTGACGGATTTTTTGCTCACCCCTGCAAAAATCTAATTAATGCAAGACTCCACCAGATTTTTTTACCCCTTGAACCGCTTGCTAACGTTGCCAAATATTTACCGCGTTAATTGCGTTATATCAAATTAAATAACAGGGCAGTTCCAAGGACCCTTAAAAAAACCCTCCAAATCTTAATCTCATAGTTCCTGATCAAATTTTGATAATCTGAGCCGCTCAATGTATTCATAACGTGATTTTAAGGGTGCCCGTGAGAAATTGGCAAAAAAAATGACCGAAAAGGGCTTGATTTGAGCAGTTTTTTATTGAATCGTTCAATAAAGTTCAATAAAAAACTATTCGGATGAAGCCCTTCACAATCATTTTTTTTGCTGATTTCTCATGGATACCCTTAAAATCACGTTCTAATTACATTGAGCGACTCGGATCATTAAAATTCGATTTGGAACTTGAAGGGGGGGGGGGGGGGGGGGGTTAGAGATTTTTTTAAGGGTCCCTAGAACCGCCCCGATTAAATAATAATAATAATAATAATAATGCTACTTTTTTAATACATAAGTGCTTTTGTTGCACGTGGAACAAGTCTTTGAGGATGACTCGATGAGAGTTTGGAGGGTTTTGAGAACAAAACACATTTCTATAGTATATAGATAGATTAGCGAATGCCCGAGCCTGAAGGCATGGCTCGAAATCGGTATTCAATTCATTTCCAATTTTGAAGGCCTTGTAAAATTCTAACTACGCAAAAAACAGAAAACAATAGCCCAAATATATCCACTGGTTAATTTGAATCAACATATAAACAAACTAACAAATTAATAGTTTTAGCGCCCGCACTTGAAGGCACTTATCGCCAGCCATTTAAATTCACATTCAGTTCAACCACACTACAAACTCCGGATCACAACTAGCAAAACCCAACTTTAATCACAAAATTCACTTTATGTGCTTAAAAACAATCAAGCTTGAAGAATACAAAACTAGTAATTAAACTTAATAATAATATAGCAACATCTAGCTTTATTCATCAAGTTCTCTAAAATCAAGAAGAAAAGACAAACCATAATCAGTCATTCAATTGAATATGAAAATGCAATTCCACTTCTACTGAATCATTGATATCGAAGTTGTAGATTTTTTAAGTTTCAAGCTCCAACCAACTCGATATCTATTACTGGTTAGCCAACGAATCCCCTATTGTAAAAGTTAAATAGTAACTCAAATAAGCTACCTCAGTCATCAATCTCATCTATTCATCCGAACACTATTGTGGTATGATCATTTCTTTTGTAGATGTATTTGTGAATATACTTAACACATCTCATTCCAGCAAAAACTTCCACATTGATTTGGATATTGAATAGTCTAGCAAAATATGCATTGTAAGGGACCACATCCTTGTTATCAGCTGATTGACCCCTTACAAAGTACACCTAAAGAGTAAAACGCTGTTTAAACTTTATACCAAAAAATAACAATGAAAGAATGCAAATAAAAAATGAAAAATGATATTGGCACTCCAAAAAACAAAGAAAATTGACTTTGGAATTACACTGGTAGTGTTTGGTTGGGAGTTTAGTTTTGATAGTGGGTGGACAGAGAAATAAAGTAATGATTGAAAATAGGGGTAATGATTGGAGAGAGATGAGAAAGTAATAATTGAAAATATAGGGTAATGATTGGAGAAAGAAGTAGGGTAATGATTGAAAACAAAATTAAAACTAAAACTAAATAGGGTACCGAACAAAGCCACTAATTTTGGAGTGTTTGTATTAATTTTTGTAGTACCAATATCAGTCTCCATAAAAATGTATACATAATTATGGGTTAAGCATGGAATTAAGTAAGTTGTTCTTACAGTTTTCTCGAAGTCCCCGTTGAGCTACATAAGAAAATAAAGAATTCAATGAAAGACATATGAAACAAATACTAATTTGATAACCTGTGACCAAGGAATAAAAGGAAACGGATCAACTCACATGATCATAGATGGTTAAATTGTGCATAATTAAATGTTTGATGGAGTTATCTGAAATCTAAAACGGATCAAGATTTAATCGAGTTTTTGAATGATTTTGTTGCATTGTTAACAAAGAATTAAGTACAAATTCAAATAATGGGTGAAGAACAAAAATAACCTATAAATAATATTGAGAATATGATACCACTTGGAGTGCAACTGTTTCTTCTTCACCATTTTCTTTTCTTTTTCTTGTACAAATTATGAGAATAAGTAAATAACAATATTTGAAAGAGAATTGAAAAATGAAAGTGTAGACACCCCAATCTGGGCTTCTAGATTAGTTTACTTACGGTTTCTGATTCCCTGACGATTAAATGGATCAAGAACACCCTGGGAATGATAGCGTGTTTGAGCTTTGAGTGTTTGCAAAACTCTTGAGCCTAACCTAGCCTAAGCCACTTCAAAAACCAAAAACCCTACTGATGCGCGCCAGGGCGCAACCATCCCGTGCCGGGGTGCACCAACGCGTGCCAGACTCATTCCCGCGCGCGATGGTCAAACTGCCAGGTGGTGGTCAACAGTCAAAGTTTGACCGTTGACCATCGCGCCCCAGGGTGCACCATCACGCGACAGACTGACTCCGTCGCGCGATGGACCAAACTACCACCTACTTTTCTTAAGAAGGACAGTTGGCGACCAATGCAACCTCAGCCAGGCCTCGTGGACTGGCTGAACTTCTCTGTTTCCAACCAGATTCACCTCATTCTCTCCCTACAAATACCACACTCCTTCTTTCATTGAAGAGGTTGAAGAATTTCAAAGGGTTACATATATTCTAGCCTTAAGTTACAATCACTCAAGAACAAAGCTTGTTCTTTGCTTCTACCACTCAAGCTCCTCAATCAAGCCCTCAAACATCAAAGTTCAAACACCTTTCAAACTAAAAAACCAAAGGTATAGCTTACCTTTGTTCTATCTTTCTGTTCTGATCCCTAAGGGGGGCTGGCAGGGCCAAGACTGGTAATCAACCTAAAGCTGGCAAGGTTTTAAAAACCGTCATGGCAAGAACCAGTGCGCGATGGAGCCACTCTCTCGTGCGACGATTTCGATCATCGCGCGACGGTCTTCGTGGGGATTGGTGTCTTGCTGTTTTTGTGTTTATTTACATATAGATCACTCTGCAATCATGATAATAACTTGTTTACTGCTTTCCTTAGCATAAACTACTAGTTTGTGTTTCTGCTATTTTGGAGTACCCCTGGGATCATTCTAGACCTGTCTCATAACCTAGAAATGTGTAAACCAAGCACTGGTCTGGTTATGCCAAGGCACACCATCGCGCGCCAGACTGGCTCCATCGCATCAGGGCGCACCCTCGCGCGCTAGACTGGCTCCATCGCGTGATAGTCTGCCTCTGACCAGTGAGTGGCCTTGAACGGGTAGCTCGGCCTTAGGCCATTATTTTGTCCCCACACTGTTTATGGGGTGTTTTATTAATTTGTAGGGCTTTACAGCCTTTAAATTGTATATTATGCTGCTTATAACTACATGGTTTGCCTTGGGTGTGCACTGGTCCTTCCAGAGCCAAGAGGGTTTGAGAATAAGAGCTATGGGTTTGAGCTCACTGGCGGGCGTGTGTCTTGGAGTTGTGCGCGCAGGAGTGAACAGCATGCAGTGACTTGTTCAGTGCATGTTGATTTCTTCCTGTGCACGTCACTCCAAAACAGGAGCCTCCCAGTTTGTTTAAACTCCCACAGCAGTCTGTTCTTATCCTATACTAACTGCTCATCCATGCTATCTATCAAATTCTACAAACTGTTACAATTTTAATCCCTTTTAACTATTCCCCCCCGCCCAAAATGGCTAAAGAATTGATTAATCAAACAGAATCGCAAATGTTTTTGCAAATGCCTAAGTAAAGACCAATATCCGGATTGGGCGAAAGGGGTGCCATAAAACCCTTCCCCTCTCATAACCTGGCTTCCGAACCTAGATATGGTTATGACGGACTGGTTCCTTCACATTTTCAAATCAAACAG
This sequence comes from Rhododendron kiyosumense, assembly GCA_019656275.1. NCBI lineage: Eukaryota > Viridiplantae > Streptophyta > Magnoliopsida > Ericales > Ericaceae > Rhododendron > Rhododendron kiyosumense. Next base: position 278,990 of record BPLS01029978.1, on the reverse strand, counting down.
CGCGGCAAGTGCTTTGAAATACTGTTCCTTGGGTGTCGGACCTTCAAACCCGAGTGGCGACTCTGTATTTTGCGAGCGCTTGTCGTCCAGCTTAAAGCGCTCCATCGAACCGGCATTTTCTTTAGGAAGGGAATATAATCCTTTCCCTAAGAAAAGAGCACGCTGCCCACAGAAAGAAATTTTCCTCGAAAAAATTCTTTCTTATCACAAATATCTTAACATTCGTAAAATAAATTGAAAAATGAAAGAATTTTTCCTTGAAAAAACTTAACCTTTGTACAAAAAACTGAAAAAATGAAAGAATTCAAAGAAGAATCGATATAGTTGATATTAGAGTTTTCTTCAAGTCATGATCGAGCTGCATAAGAAAATGAAGAATTTAATGAATTACATTTGACACAAATGAAACCTATGACTATGGTATAAAATGAAATAGATTGACTCACATGCCCATAGATGATCAATTTTTCCATGTCTAAATGTCTTAAGAAATTATCTGAAACGGATCAACATCAAAATATATTACATCCATCAAGATTGAAATAAAATTTAACATCATCTCAATTCCAATTTATTTAACCACTAATCAACCATTTAAAAGCCTAATAACATGAATTAAAAAAAAAAAACGTGCTTTCTAAACTTTTTTCAAAATTGACTAAGAACAGATGAAGTTTTTTTTTTTTTTTTGGGAAGAGAAAAAAGATGAAATGAGTTTTTTTTTTTTTTTTTGATGTAAATCCTTTTTTGATTATTGCAGAACATTTCCTCGACATTGAAATTATTTATCCTGTGTATGTCACTGTCACTCTCTAAGGCACATGACATGGGATTAACCTTAAGTATTACGCTCGGAAACCATTATTGGTTGTGCTTAGGATTGAATCCAAAAGAGCCATACTCCAAATTTTTTTAGATTGAATATTGGTTGCACATGACAGCCGTCACTCCAATTTGAACCGAGCGTAATCAATAAATTCTGGAGTTGGATTGAACAAAGAGAATTGGACCCAAAAAAAAACGTGAAGAACTGAAGAAAAAAAAAAGGGAATTTACGATGGATGGAGAACAAAGAACTAAAGAGCCATACCTGTGGAGAGAGAACTGGAGAGAGGGCGAGAGTCAAGGATACGGGAAAGAGAACTGGAAAAAAAATGTTTAGAGAGAGAGATCATTTAGCATTCATTACTGAAAATTAACCAAAAATCCCTCACATTTACTTGTTCAAACTTTACCAAAAATGCATTTAACAAAATTGAAAAGGAGAATCAAAATTCAATCAAGCTTTTATTACCAATAATCGGCAATCATTGATTGTCAAAAGTTGTTCATTTCCCGTAAATTAAGTCTTTGTCAATCAAGTCTTGGTTAGGCTGGTTTCATCATATGGGCCACATTATGTCCCTTCACTGTGGGAGTTTTTTCTCAAAAATTTCGTGTGTTCTTTGGTGTATCTGGTTGGCAAGGAACAAGGCTGTTTTTGAATCTATTTTTCCATCCCCCTCTCAAGTTCTCATGCAAACCACCTCACTCAATCCATCAACCAAGCCTTTGCATCTTTGAAACCTTCATATCTCTATCTCCACTCACCTTCTTTAGAGAGCTTTCTCTGAGAACTTCTAATCCTTCCCATTTTGAAATGCATGATTTTCATGTTACTCCATGTTTATGCAATTGTGATGATCCAGTTTTAGATATTTTTTGTGCCCATGCTTATAATATGCTGTGTAACAAATCTGGTGTTGGTATAACCTTTAAGGTTTAGTCCAGGACTGTGGACTCTATTTTCAGAAGTTCTTCCTCTCCAAAAGATTGCGCCTCTATTCTCTATTTATTTGAGGTAGTGAGTTGGACTTTAAATAGAAATATGTTGCATATTCACATCCATACTAATGATTCTTCTCTTTTTTACCAGTTGAGTTGTAACGCCCCGAATTTTGGGTACGTTAAATAAGACAATTTTATTTCAGAAATAAAGTGAGTCATTGCTCTTATTACAACATAGCTCTCGTAAGAGCATTTGAAACACAAAATAGGAAACAAAAGGAAACTAAGGTTCCTAACTACGGCTCCTCTTGTTTCTCCATCTTAGCCACCTCCTCGGCTCTGAACGCCTCCAAGGTGAAGAGTTCGCCCTGTTCATCTATCAGATCTGACACATTATACCGGCGTCGCCACCCATATAATATGCCAGGGTCACCATAAGGTAACACCATGAGCTACGAAGGCTCAATAGTAAAATCCTACTTACTAACCCTTAACTTACAAATAATAGATCGTAATAAAATATCGATTTCCACATGATACGTATATAAACAGCTTACGCATCCACATTCGATATTCAACTATCGTTGGTGTCCTTAATTCTCTTTGTTTCTCCTACGCGACTCATCGTAGACCATGTCCATCATTTTCCATTTATCAAAACAACATTTCCAAAATCATCTTTAACACACCCAACCTCGGTTCCGCCGCTTCGGGTTCCCGAGTATCCGCACAATGGTTCTGCCACTCTGGGTTCCCATTGGCACACAATTGCATTGGCTCCTCTCCGCGGATAACCAAGCCATACCTCACCATGGTTCCGCCGCTCCGGTTTCCCATGGGAATGCACAATGGTTCCGCCGCTCCGGGTTCCCATTGGCACACACACACACACATCCCACGTAATACCCTCGAAATGGTCATTACGTAGTTTCGAAAATATTTCTATCCTCAGAAAACACATCTTTCTTGTTAAACCACACCCTAGGTGCCATGTTTCTACTTTTCTCGGTTTTCGTGTCTCGTTCTCATACAAGACTCCGCGGTGTAAGACTTTACATACAAACATGCATCTCATAAGATCATTTCAACAAGGTCATCCAACTCTATGCTACATAACATGCTTGAGACATCTTGAAAATAAATCATGCATTTCCAATTTTAAAAGATAACCTTATCTACGATCAAAGTAACCTCATACGATTTATACGATCCATAAAGTAAGTAGAGGTTTAAAATAGTAAAGATTTAAACAACTTTAGACAAGTTAGTAAGATTGAACTACCGTTCTTCTAGGCGGTGGTCGGCTATGGAAATTTGTTCGTCGGTTTTGAAATCGGCAGCGTAACGGCCTCGATCCGGTTTGCTTCGAAAGGAAAGAGTTGTATTTCTTTTCCTAGAAACAACTTCCTAACCTTAACTAAGCTACTTTAAGGATCGATGGGTGGTATTGGAAGTGGTTTGGTGGTATTGCTCAAGAACAAAGAAAGTTCTTGAACTTGGAACAAGAACACTTGGAATTCTAGAGAGAAGGAAGAGCTATTGCTTGAGGTGTGAGTTCAAAGCATGAGAATGGCCTTCTATTTATAGGCAAAACCTTGGCCCTCTCCTCTCTCTCAAGGCCGGCCCCCCTCTCTCTCTCTACTTTAAATTTTGACACATGTAAAGCTATCTTTGAAAGATCAAATCCAATCCTAGGCCTGCAAGGCTATGATTTGTACCAAGGATTTGTTTCTTGGAAGATTTGGAAGAGAAAGAATAAGTTGTACAAGATTTGGTTTGAAACAAATCAACAAAGTACAATGGAGGATAATGGAGGGTTGGATACTTAGCTAGGAAGGAAGGTTCATCCAAGGATTGAAAGATGTAAGAAGATCATGGTGAGTACAATCTAAATCTTTCTCTTTCTTTCTTTCCTCCTCTCTCTCTCTCTCCCTCCCTCTCTCCCTCTTGGCCACCCTCTCTCTCTCTCTCTCTCTCTCTCTCTCTCTCAAGTACACACACACACACACATCTCTCTCTCTCTCTCTCTCTCTCTCTCTCTCTCTCTCTCTCTCAAGTACACACACACACACACACACACATATATATATACAACCATGTGCAAGAAAACAAATAAAGTAAAGGTACTTTTATACCAAGAGATCAAAGACTAGAAAGACTAAGATTTTTACCAATAAACAATCAATTGGGCACATGTGTTCTTAGCCAATTAAATAAACAACCAAGTACTAAATTAATATATACATAAGTACTTATGTATCTAGGAAGAATCAAAATCCAATAAAAATAATACCAATGGTACTAAAGAAATCTTAAGCTCTTAAACAAAAGTACATACATAATAAAATAATAGTACTTACCCCACATGGGTTTAAAGGAAAAGATTAAATTAATCAACCCATGTACTTGGGTGGAAGAACAACCTATTACCCATTGGGTAATAAATCCCCTAACTTCTATTGTCCAATGGACAATAGTAATTAGGTAACTTTTATATTAAAATAGTGTGTACCTTTGTCAAATGGGAATTAAAAAGAAAGACTAAATTAATAACCCCATGTACTATGTGAAAGACCAAGCCTTTTACCCAATGGATAATAACCACCCTAACTTTTATTATCCAATGGATAATAGTTACTAGAGAGATTAAATATTAAAATAATCCAAAAAGTACTTTAAAGTAATTAAAAAGTCTATTTTTTTATAATTCTTAGTACTTGACCAAGTATACATTTAAAATAAACAATTGGGGTTCTATTATTCAATGGATAATAGTTTCCTAAACAATTATCGTCCAATGGACGAAGAATAAAACCAATATATTTAAAAGAAAAAGAATAATCAATTCTTGTTCTAGGGTCAAAAAGGTTCAAAAGGTTCAAGAGGGGCAAAACGGTCCATTTACGGTTAGATAAAAGTAACTAGGTGGCTTGCTAGCTCGGTTTCTCCAACAAGTCGGTTAGAAACTAACTAGGCTTGCCAATTAGGGTTTAATGCCAAGAAATGAAATTTGAAGGGCAAAAACGTAATTTTAACAAACCACAAGGAAATTAAAATAAAATTCAAATATTTAACGAAATTTTTAACGACCAAAAATCAGGGTCGTTACAAGAAGCATTAAGGAGCTTCCAGCCATTGCAGCTCCCTTGTTTTTTGATTTCTACTTCCTTGTGTAGTCTGTTCATTTTTGCAGCTTGTCCCTATGTGATCATAGCAGATTACATCAAGCATCTTTTTGGCTAAGTTTGTGGCATCTTTCAAGATCCATTCAGAAGTGGACACTTCTTACCCTTTTGACACCGGATGAGATATCATTTGTTCTTTTGCTTTGGAAGATTGTACCTTTTGATATGCTTGATGTATTCTTTTTATTTTTTGTTTCTCTTAGCCATGTGCTTTGGGTTGTAATGAACTATGGGATGTAATAACTCTTTTATCTATGAAGTTCTTCTTTATTGTCAAAAAAAAAATCAAGTATTTTTTTTATAAAAAAAAAAAATCAAGTCTTTGCCAATCAAGTTCCATGAAAATTATTACCATTACCAAAAATCAAGTTGTATGGAACCCTTAGAATCATGTTTCCAAATTAGATCGGGAAGGGGTGTTTGGGAGATGCTCAAAAATGTGAAGTATTTGTGGGCCTACCATTGTAGAATGGTAGATTTATGCATGGTATAATTCTAAACCATTGATTGTCTTTTGGATTCAAAACCAATCCTATCTTATTGTATAAATAGATAGATAGCTATTGAACAGAAGTCGCAAACAAACCAAATCAAACTGAATATTATATTCCAATTAATTGAGGTCGGCTAAACATAGTCACAAGGTATGGAAGTCGCAACACAAAAAAGGAAAAAGAAAAAGAAAAAGAAAAATGTGTTTGAGTCTCAAAAGCCTCTAAACCCCTTCCTAGATTTTTCATTTACTTTAAAAAACAAAATCCAATACCCATGGGTATATTCCTCCGAAATTATCACATCCCAAAACACTTATATTTCCACCTCCAAAATCTAATTGCACATCTCACATTCTTCGGAAGTATCACTGCAATTCTAACATTCATCCTCCTCTAATGGTTTCCATGATCCTCACGCCATATATAGTTTGTTACGAGAATTTCTCCATGGAAATTTGAGCAGCAAATTGACTCCAATGAGCCCAATGCTAGCATGCATTGAACTAGAGGTCGAAAGATACTTTAAAACTATATTTTTTTATCAACTAGCGTTATGCCCGTTTGATACTTAGACCTAAGACAAAAACCACATTGATTTTTTTTGACCCCATGCATTGAACATGCACTGACACTAGTAGATTTTAAAGATATTGTTAATGTTGAAGTCTATACAGCTTCGACATGGGTTTGATAAAAACTCTTAAATGATAAGTTTCGACAAAATAAATGATTTTATCAATAAACATGGTGTAGTCAATGAATAAATAAATTGTGGGTTCCATTAAAAATGGCACTAATTCTCTCTACGATAACATAATAATTTTAGATGTTAAACATAGGCATTGTCAAGCCCATCCACAATTTTTCCTTGGCTTTTCTGCTTATTTGGTCCTTATAAAATATTCTCCATTTCAATTTTGTCCTTGTAAAATTTTTAATTTCAATTTTACCCTTGTAGTTGATGTGGCTAATGGAAGGCTGATGTAGAATCTTTTTTGACAAGGAGCACCAATATAGGATAGTTATGACAATCCCACTACGCCACGTCAGCTAGTGGGTGTAGACACCCCAATCTAGGTCTCCCAATTGATTTTCTTCATTTTTCGGTTTCTTGTTTCCCCGATGATGAATTGGATCAAGAGTAGACTTGAGGACGGAAAGGTTTGAACTTGGGAGTCATTAGAACCCATTTTAAACCCCAAAACCCTAAGTAAAAAACCCTAACCGAGGTTTGACCAGCGTGCGTCGCTCGAGCACATACGCACATTAATCAATTTGCCAGGAGGTGGTCAAAGGTCAAACTTTGACTATTGACTAGCGCGGTGGTAGGTTGCACGCGAGCGCGCATGTATAGGTATTGCGTGCGCCGGTCTAAACCTGTCGTTTTCACCTTTTTGCCAGCCAAATTTTGTGATCATTAGGGGTCTATTACACCCATAGTGCTCGGATTTCGTCGCCTGAACAGTTTTCTGGCAGGTTTAGGGCACAACCCCTCACAACCATTCCCATCACCCTTTTTAGGATATTTCTCCACCAAGCAACTACAACCAGCCAACAAGGCTGGTTGTATCACCTTATTTGCCACCGTCCCACCTCCTCTATAAATACCCCTTTTGGTTTTCCATTTCAAAAGGTCACAAAATTTAAAGGAGCAAAAAAAAAAGCATACAAAACCCCTTAGTCCTTTTCATCCAATTTCACATTCCCATTACTATTAAAACATCCTTTCTTTCCATTCTCAACCATCAAATGTCAAAGTTCAAATCAATTTTCAAATTCTCAAGCAAAGGTTTAAAACCTTACTATTTTTTGTTTAGATCCCTGAGAGGGGTTGGCTGGGCCAAGGTTGGTAATCAATACCAATCCTGGTCCAAAAGTTAGTAGGGTTACAAAAACCGTATGATCTTCATTTCTGCGCGCGTTGGTCAGCCTCTAGCGCGTGCTTGTCACAGGTAGCGCACGCTGATTCTCGTGGGGACGGAAGTTGGTCATTTTATGTTTTCTTATTATGTTATAAATCACCTTGATGCATGATAAAATCTATTCACTGTTTATGTATAAAAAAAATGTTAAGTATAGCTCATATTCTTTTCTATTGCTTTGGAATACCCCTGGGTAGCATCCGAACATGTCTCAGAGCCCAGGCATGCACCACAAATTACTGGAAGTCCAATCAGAACAGGTGCGCGCCTGTCATCGATCTGTGCGTACAAGTTCACTTACTGCCAGTGGTTGGCTTTGTATGGGTAGCTAGGCCTTTGGCCTCTATTTCAATACCTCCACTGTTTAGAGGTTGTATTTCAATTACATTGATCCTGTTGTAGATTTCATTTGTATTCTGCATATATAAACTGCCTGGTTTCCTCCTGGGCGAGCACTAGTCATTCCAGAGCCTAGAAGGGGATAAAATTAAACTTGTCGAGAAGAGATCAATACAAGCGCGTGTATATGGGTGTGGCGCGCGCAGGTTGGCTTGCATGTGCATAGATCCATGCATGCAAGCTGGCTCTTGTTTGCGTCAAATTCTAAATAAATGCACTATCTTGATCTTTCTCTACTGTGTTTTGTTTTATTCCATTTATTGTTTATCATTTCATCCATCCATGCTATTACGATCACATCTTGCAAACTATTATAGCTTTAATCCCTATTAAACTGTTCTCTCACCCTAATTGGCTAAAAATTGATTAAAAAAGAGAAGAATCGCGATATTTTCACAAAAATGCCTAAGTAGAGACCGATCTCTGAATTGGGTGAGAGGGGTGCCTTAAAACCCTTCTCCTCTCATAACCTGGCTCCCGAACCAAGATATGGTTATGATGGACTAGTGTTTTCACTTTTTCAAATAAAAAACAACGTATAAAGCGTTTTCGAATTCGGTTCCTTAGGTGTCAGACCTTCAAACCCAAGTAGCAACTCTCTGAATTACGAGCGCTCATCCCACTTAGCGCTCCCTCGATCTGACTTTAAAAAAGGAATGAAATCCTTTTAAGGGCACGCTGCCGACAATGGCGACTCTGCTGGGGAATCGAACCAATATTAATCTATACTTGAAGTTTAATACACTTATGAACAATCCTTTAAAAGTCTGTCAGGACGGTGAGCTTTGCGCTGTTGAAGGTTGGAATGGTGATTTAACAGGACCTTGTGTCCGGCCAATCCGACCTGGGACTTTTTCGATTGATCACTTGTGTAGTTTCCTCTAAAGATGGACTACATAAAGTGAGTCAAATTTGAAAAGGCATTTTGAGACATTGTGATTCTTCTTCTTTTTAAATCAATTTCTAGCATTTCTCATTTGCATCGAAGTGGTATAGCCCCGTTGGAGCGTTTTGGCAATCCAAAAAGGTTTACCGGAGCCCAAGGACCCCAAATGCCCAACAACCTTCGACAATGATAAGTCATTCTACCATTTGATTGTTGCTCTGCAATTACGTGAGCAGCAGGAGGTATATCTTGGCTTTAGTCCAAGGAACCTGTTACAAGCCAAAATCGGCCTTTGCATACAAAGCACTACCACTCTCCAAATTAGGATAGGAACCTACAGGGTAAGATCTACTTGCATCTAACCCCCATATACTGTCTATGTGTTACTGCTTTTCCTATCGCATGTACTGTACATTCATACCATTTTGCGTAGGGGCATGTTCTAGGGCAGCTTCTCGGTTCTCTCCTTCGAATTTGTTTCAGGCTTTTTAGGACGCTGTCTTCACCCGATGAAGAGTCATGCATCTCGATGGTATATGTTATCAATTTTCAAAGTCTTTAGATCAACGAAACTTTAGGAAATCAATTCTTTTAAACCCTTGTCTACCTGATTGAGGTTTCAAACAAAAAACAAGGAACAACGGAGAAAATTCCATTATGCTTACACCATTTAGGTAACAAGTGCCTCATCACTTACACCACCTGGCTAACAGCGTTGTGCCGCTTAAGCCATTGTGGTTATAGTATCATGTCATTTACACCGAGTTGTTCCAAGTTCAAAGTTAAAACTTTGAGAATGGAGTAGTTGAAGGCTTAGATCATTTTGATATCCCTTCGTATTGTTCGATTCTATCAAAGGATACATTATTGAAAAGATTTTTGACGATCTTGACAGTGTCCGAACATCTTAAAGACAGACTCGTCTCCTAGTTTTAGAGTCTAGGGGCGACACTGACAACATTGATTGCATTCACACTTTATTCTTTTATTTAGAATAAATCGCTGCAGCACATCTATTGAGCCTTTTCTTACTTTACTGCAAGCAAAGGTTCTGAACCATTGCACCACCAAGGAAAGCACCGAAGCAAAAGGGCAAACTCGCTTGGGAATGTCCACGTCAGAATTCGATTCAGAGGCTTGTTAGGCTTGAATCCCAGTCAGTCACAACGAAAACATCTCCAAGCTCATTGTTAGCCACCCTACAATAAGCTTCTCCATCAGTTTTACAAGAAGTAACTTCGCCAGCTTCCCCATCTTCATCTTCAACTTCTTCATTAGGCTCGTTTATGAAACCTGCGATGGCAGATCAACCACTCAACCTGGAAACCATGCTCACGAATCTCCAGAACAGTATCCCTACTATGCAACAGAGGGCCACTCAGACGGATGCTAACATCACTCGCCTGAATGATCTCATCAAGACTCATCTTCCACCAGCGCCCGAAGAGGAGGATGAGGACGATGAGGATGTTCATGCAGAACCTGTCCTTGTTCAGGACCCAAATCATGCCGGGCGTCTCATTGTTCAGCCCGTCCCTAGAGAGGCTCGTGTGCCTGCTCCAAATCCTGGTGTTGTTAGGCCTATTCAAAACCCTGACATAGTTGCTCTTTTGGCCAAGATGGCCAAACTGGAGGAGGCCATCACTAAATCCGAGAAGATTAGTGCAGGGAGAATTGACCTAGATCGTCTCTACTTGTACCCTAATGCCAGACTTCCTGACAAGTTCAAGATGCCTGATCTAGTTAGGTTTGACAGAAGTGGGGAACCCAGGACTCATCTCTTCAGCTACCAAGCATCTATGAATCTATTGGGAGTGGAAAGTGACGCTATATCTCAGCTTTTCCCTCAAACTCTCTCTGGGCCAGCCTTCCATTGGTTTTTGTCACTTGACATCTCCAAAAGAAGGCCTTGGGAAGATATTGGGGCTGCATTTATTTCGTAGTACAATTACAATTCCCAGCTTAAGATGACTACTTGAGAGTTAGAATCCACCAAAATGGAGGCTAAGGAGTACTTTGTGAATTTTGTCAAAAGGTGGAGAGCTAAAACTACTCTAATGACTGAGCACTCGAGCAAGAGAGACCAACTCCACATCATCTCTCGTATTCTCCAGCCTGACTTTGCCAAATACCTGGTAACTATGCAAGCCTCTGCCAACTTCGAGACCTTCTTCGAATCTGGCTTATCCATCAAAGATGCGTTGCAAAGTGGGATTCTGTCAAGGGGAGTATCTTCCAACCCTCCAAAATCAAAGCCTCGGGCTTACTCTGGGAATACCAACGCGCTCTTCAGGGATAATACTTAGTCCAATGCAGCAACCAGTGGCACCAACGCCTCATCCTCCAGCACTGCTAATCACATTGCAAATGTTAACTAGGTACAAACGCCGCAGAACAACGGGCTTCTCCGCATTCGAGGCAGCACTGTCCTCCGTCATGGAAAAGTTAATCTAATCTAGGCACCTCAAGCCCCTCAATCCAACTCCCATTCCCAAAAATCCACCAACCAATTTCAAACCTAACCTTTACTGCGCCTACCATCAGGGGGCTGGCCATCTCACTGACTCTTGTTATCACCTCAGTCATGTGATTCAAGACCTCATTGACGAGGGCACGCTCGAAGCTCCCCCTCCACCACCTCAAAAGCCAAATATCATCTCCAACTCCATGCCTAACCACAAAGTTGTCCCGCATATTAACCACATAGCCCTCAGCTCCACTCATATCGAACCAGCGTCTATAATATTCGACCCCACTGACTATATAATTCTAGCAAATCAACCTAGGCCAGTTGTATCTCTCCCTCTCGAGTTTGAGGCTGAACTCATGTACATTCGTTCTGAGGGACAAACATCTCCCCCCCAATGCAACCCCAGAGCGTATGCACAGGGGGTTAGCTACGTTCAATGTTGTCATTGGTGATCTCCACGATAGTCCTACTCCCTCGGTACAACTCAACTCTGCAACCCCAGTTTGCAACCCATATTTCAGTATAACTAACACTAACCCCTCTCCAAGCTTGTTGAGCTGGTTAAGATCTGCTATACCTGCCTTGTCGGAGCCCGAGGTTGACGTGCAAGCTAAAAGTTGGGCCATAGCAGACAATGAGGACTATGCCACTCCTATAATCAATGAGTGGGTTGAGCTCGAGCTGGATGATTTCCCACAAAACCCAAAGTATGTCCCCTTCGATCATGCCTGGTATGACGCATGAATGGCCGGTTATGACACAGCAATGCTCGATCCTTTGGATGGCATCTCATTATACATGCTTTTTGTGCAGCCCGAGCCCATAGCTCTCGAAGAAGAATACTTTTGGGATCCCAAATCAGCTTGGCAGGATGCAATGGATTTGAATCCCGATCTTCTCCAGGGATATTACAATCAAGATTATCTAGCATACTATAGAAGATTTGGTTCAAAAGGACCCCGTCTTCTAGGAGATTCCATTTCCACCTTCAACTCGATTGTTGATTCGGTATGCGATCTTGAGCACAACCCTTGTTCCTACATTACCAATGGGGAATTCCCATGCCCTCGTCCCCCTTACCGTGAGGATGAGAATTGTAGTGTCATGGTTATAGATCTGATTTAGCCTCTTGATCTTTAGGGAGTCGACGAGATAGTTGACGTCATGGTCGGCACGGAAGTTTGGGCTGTTAATCATATTGGGCCGTTAAGACGGCGAGCATGGGCATGAAGCCATTGAGATGGTGGGCGTAGAACCACTGAGATGGTTGCCAAGTGGGTGAAGGTGCTAAGATGGTAAGTACGGGCGTAGTGTCGTTAAAGCTATAGAGATCACGCGCGTAGAGCCACTGAGTTTATGGTCGTTGAGCCGCTGAGATGGTTATAGGCATAGAGCCTACTAAGTGTTGACAGAGTTGCTGAAATGGAGGAATTTGAAGCTGCTGAGATGATGAGCTAAGGGCTGTTGGGCGAGCTTAGAGCTGCTGATGATGTCAGGAGTATGGTTTTGTTGAGTAATCTCGGGCACTGGGCTACTGAAGAGCTACTGAGCTTACGAGATGGTGATGATAGTGGGGATTGCAGAGTGGTTTGAGCATAGAGCTGCTAAAATAGTGCACGAGTGTGGGGCTTGCTAAACAATTTTAGGCATAGAGCCGTTCTACAGGATCTAACAGCCATGGTACTTTTGAAGTAAGATGATTGAAGTTGTCAGAGCTCGGGCTTCATAGTCGACCGGGTGAGATAGCTTGTACAGGATTCCGAAGTGGGCTTGGACGTTTTTCATGCTCAGGCATGCCCTCAAGGCTAGCTTTGTTCATGTTGTATTTGTTCAGGAATGTCCTCAAGATTGATTCATCATTGGTTCTGTTGGTCATGGACCCAAAAACGTCACATTGGCTTGAGTTGGTGCATTGAGCAAAATCTGATGCTGCTGTGGGAGATTGATTAGGGGGGCCAGGAAATCGATTCCGCTGCCAAAGAATTGATGTCTCGGCTGAATAATCGATGTCTCGACTGTGAGAACTTCAAAAGTTAGAAAATCGATTTAAGTTAAGTTCGATCGATTTTACAGGTCATTTGATTTCTCCTCTCTTTCTTCGTCTGAGACCGTTCCGTCCTCGTTCTCCGACCACTGTTGTTCTCTGGCCGTTGTCGTTCTTCCAACCACCATTTTTCTTGGCTGCCATGGCTTCGTCACTTCCACCTCTGGTCGACACCACTACTAGTGCTCCTTCATCTTCTATTGCTGCACCAAGAGATTCGGGCAAGGCTCTAGCCGTTGAGGCCACGGTTCTTGGTGGGGTTTCGAGTACTCGCGTTCTTTGCTCGAGCCACTGTACACCCACTGTCGGAGGGAGTTCTTCACAACCCAATCCTCCTGAGATAGAGTTTGAGACTCCTTCTGATATGGGCAATGATGTTTTGCCCCCATTTGACGCCACCACATATGCCCCTTAGGTTCACGTAATCGGGCGTGGTGGTTCACTACGGTATTGGTCTCTTCTTAGCGATACTCCGCCTAAGGTTCTGCACAGAGAGCAGAAGCAACACTTTGGTTTCATCTATGCAAAGGTATATTTTCTCCTACCAATGATATTGTTTATATGAGAATTTATGAAGCAATGATTGATATTCGAAAACGAAATTGAGTTTTAGGAATTGCCCCCTGTATAGGCTATCTTGCTATCGTATTGATCTTCTATCGTATTTTGCCAGGCAAACGAGAAGCTGTGCATGTGGGGAAGCTGTCCCCAGGTATATGAGTGGTATGAGAGACTTCCACAGGGCGCTAAGGATGCAGTTGCCCTGGCCGGTTTTGAGTTCTTGATACTCTGCTTTCATTTTCCGAAGGCGGAGTTGCGACTAACCACAGCGCTAGTGGAGCGGTGGTGGGACACCACGAATACATTCCATTTCCCCGAGGCTGGAGATATGACAATCACACCAGGTGATTTGCTCTTCTCACAGGTTTGAGAGTTGGTGTTGATACCCTTCCGATTGACCCAAATATTCATGAACGAAAGGGTGCTTTTATCGGGGAAGACCCCTGACGTATCGGAGAGCGATCATGTCACCTATTCATGGCTCCGGGCACAAAACAATTGGGAAGGTATTCTGACTGAGGCATTTGTTTCTCGGCTGGTATGAGCCTTGCTCTTTTACCTCCTTGGACAGACTTTGTTTTGCAACAAAGAGAACTCGGTGCATGTTTAGTTGTGGCTGCTTTAGTGAACCTGGAGACTATAGCAGAGTTTGGCTGGGGGACTCCCGCTTTGGCTACGCTATATGGACACCTCACTGCTTGCTCCCGGGGAGTTAGTCTCTCACTAGGTGGGCACCATCGTGTTCTTGAGGTACATGTTTTTACTCTTCTTTGTTGTCCTTTTGCTGCTTTAATCTCTGCAACTTATGTTGGTCTTTATCTTTGTTTGTAACTCTGGGCTTTCGAGCATTTCTTATAGTTTCCTCCTCCGACGAGGCAGAGCGAGCCTAGGTTTGTTCCTCGGGCGGCTCGCTGGTTGAAAGGAGTTCGAAAGACACGATCACCTGCTATGGACCTTCTGGCCTGGAGGCGAGTTTTGGAATGTTTGACGGTGTATCAGGTAGGATTCATCCTATTTCTTTCATCTTCGTGTGATTTCTCCACTTTGTTGTACTGATGCTATTTCCTTGATACAAGTGCGATTTGATCTATGGGATACCTTGCTTGACGATGTTCCTTTGGAGTTGACCTTGGCCTATGCTTTGGATAGCCAGCACTTCCTCTTGGAGGGGCCTTTCTCGAGGGCTTGGTACCTCACGGAGGAAGTGGTGAACCAGTACTTCCTGTGCTTGGAGGCATTACAACTTGTTCCTCTTCCTCGTCCAACTGGTATGAGGTCAACTCAACTTTTGACAGGGGAAGGCTTGTTGCTTGCTCTCGAGAGACAGCCCAGCTACGGATTTTCTCCAGGTGGGAGATTACTTGGCTTTCTGTTTAGCCTTGCTAGCCTCGCCTACCACCACTGCCACTGCTGCTCCTATTGTTTGGCCACGGGCTCCTAGCTTCATCTGTTTCCATAATGCCAACGGAGAAGAGGAGCATTTGACGCTGACACCATGAGTCACTCAGCACTACATGCTTCCTACTGGAGTTCAACAGGTAATATTGTGGATTTTCAGTTGCTTTGGATTTCTTGTGGTATGCTTTGTTATGAACACCATAATTTGCTCTGCAAGTGCCTGCTGACTTAGTTTAGGAATGGTTGCATGCATTTCAGAGTGCAGAGGCATTGGTCCGGAGGCAACGCAGCCGGATAGCTAAGGTACATATTCCTTTAATTTCCTCTTTACCATTCAATATTATGGTATGAACATGAATGTCTAAATTCCATACTTTGCAGCTTGAAGCAGAGCGAATTCCGACGATGTCTGCTACTCAGAGCATTAGTGTCAATGAGGGAGGGAGTACCAGAGCTGGTGATGGAGGTGCTGGAGTTGACGATGGAGGCAAGGGACACAGGATTAGTGTCATAGTTCCTGAGTGCTTTCATCCTTCTTCTTCTCGACCTGCATGCAAGAGGGGTCGTGGGCAGTAGCTTGCTTTTCCTTTTGTACCTGTATTATTAGTCCTAAAACAGACAAGGATATGTACTTTTATGAAATAACCTCAGCATGTTTGTAACTTCAACTCATGTTTTGTCCCCGAGATGCTTCGAGATTATGCAATAGCTCTAGAGCATGGTTTAAAACTGTTTTAAACAGGTTTTTGCTGTCTTTTGAATGAGTAAATAGTTTTGCAGCAAAATTGTTCTTTGGGTTGGTAAATCAAAACATTGACTAAGGAATGGATCTCTCAGCCGAGGATTCCATTCTTCTGCCGCTTCTTCGATTTCCTAAAGAAGCTGGACTTTTTCATTTTAGCCAAGTGACATTCTCCTTATGCTTGAATTCGATTCATGCCTTTCATTTGCTTTTGCCATTGCTACAGTCTCTTTGTCATGGTTTAGGATCTCTGAGATTTCTTGTCCTTTACATCAATGACCTTTGAGTCAGAGGGGATGAGCAACGACTCTTATGACTTTTGGTTTTTGTCAATTCTTTGAAAAATGATTAAGCTCATCCTTTGCGAGCTCAATACGCAGGTGTTGACAAATATATGCATGATAATTTGTTGAAAATTATATGCATTACCATTTGTTATTTTGATGATTATATTGATGAAGTTTTATCTTTTGGCAAAAGAAAATCTTTTATCGCAAAGTCCTTTTTCAGACAAATTTGTTTCTTTGCCTTGAAACATAGCATAAAGTCTCTTGGTTTCAATGATTACTATTTGCAAAGACTTAATGAGCTCAATTCATGTTTTAACGGATTTATTAGATGAAGTTTTGAGCTACAGGTTGACGAACCGGCTGACAAGCCGGCTGTCTGAACAAAAGGGGTTGTCAACTGGACTTCACTGGACGACAGACTGGATGAGAGAGTGGACGACCTTCCAGTCGACCAGCCGGACGACCGGTAGTCTATTTCTGCAAATTTTTTGCAAATCAGTAAAATCTCAAACGGCTATATTTTTCCTAAAATAGCTCTCAAACGGCACAGTAATTTACTAACGGCTAGTAGGAGGTTGGATGGCTATATAAAGGCTTCAAGAGCTCATTGATGAGCACTGATTCAAGCTACATTATTCCATATCATTCCAAGAGAAAATTCTCCAAAGATCAAAGCCAAAATTCTCCTTGTTCTTCCACTTTCATATTTTTCTTGAGAGAAATTTTGTAGAAGTCGTGAGCGATAATTTTCATACTTGTAATTCCTAAGCGAGTGTTTGGGTGGAACACTTGAAAGCTTAGAAGACCAAATTCTTGTTGAATTTGGGTGTTATTGTTTTTGAGAGGTTTTCGGAGAAAACTCTTGCAATTGTACTAGCTCCTCGGGAAAGCTAGGGGATTAGGTTGTTATAAGCACCCGCAAGACTTACTACTTGTAATCTTTTTGAAGATTAGTGGAACCTTCAAGTAGTTGCTTGAGGAGAAGTGGACTAGGCCGGACTGTGGACAAATCCGGGCCGAACCACTATAATCGGGTTGAATCTCTCTAACTCTCTCTCTTTTACTTGCTCATATTATCTTGGATATATTTGTTAGAGAATATAATTAAATTGGTAATTTTAATTAGCAACCCTTTTTCTCTTCCTCTTAGTTTGCCTTTTTGGGTAACAATTGGTATCAGAGCCTCTACTCTTATTTGTAGACTTCACCGTCTAAGAGTTAAGATCTATGGCAACCACTAGTAGCGTATCATGCATGGAGGGTCAATCCTCAAATAGGCCTCCCTTGTTCACAGATGCTAACTATAGCTATTGGAAAAATCGCATGTAAATTTTTATCCAATCCACCGATTATGATTTGTGGAAAATTATTGTAAATGGTCCTATTATTCCTACTAAGAAATCCGGTATTCCTAAGGAAGAGAGCGAATGGACCAACGCAGATAAGAGTAATATAGAAAAGAACTTTAGAGCCATGAATCTTCTTTTTTGTGCTATTACTCCTAGCGAATATGAATGTGTATCCGCTTGTGAAACCGCTAAGGAGATTTGGGATAAATTGAAAATGGCTCATGAAGGAGATAGTCAAGTCAAGGAGTCCAAGATTGATATTCTTGTGCATAATTATGAGCTTTTTAAAATGAAACCGGAAGAGTCTATTTCTCAAATGTTTGCTAGATTTGCTAGTATTACTAACGGTTTGAAAGCTCTGGCAAGACATATAGTCAATCCGAGATGACGAGGAAGGTGCTCCGGTCCATGCCATCAAAGTGGGATACTACCACTTCAATCATCCTTCAATCCAAAGACTTCTCAAAATATATAATGGATCAACTTATGGGATCTCTCATGACCGAAGAAATTGTAGGGGGATGAAAACAATTGATGCTCTGGACAACACCAAACTGCAATGGCCTCACATGCCTCTACACCGGAACCCTAGTTCTTCGTCGGAGCTCTGATCTGCAAAACAGACAAGGGGTGAGTGCACCTTTGCCTCTCATGACAAATGCCCTCCGATGGCTAAGTTAGTATCACGTACTGGTCAATAAACCCTAATTATCAGTAGGAAAGTAATAAGAGATAGCCAAATATTGCGTACCTTTTACCTCCAGGTTTACCTCATATTTATAGATTCGCGGATGCTTGCTGCCCAAGCATCCCCGTTACCCTAGGATTCCTACCTCGTATAGGAAACCTAGTACCTTATGGATTCTCGTTCCCTTTATCTGTATAATAGCTCAACCTTTATGGGACTCATAGTCCTTTTGGGACTCTTTCCCATAATTATCCGAACACCCCACTCACGTTGGGTCTCTTGCTTCGATCCTATATACTCGGGATCTCATTCTTTTATGGAATATCACCATTCCTGAATATTCTTGCCACGTCACGATTTAGGGCAACTTCTTCCACTGTTCGGCTACCTCTTTGCCGAACAGTCCTCCTGGACCAATGACCTCACATGCAACTGGTCCATGTCGTTATACCTGGACAGATGACTTCACATGTCTTTTGTCCTTATCAGCCGAACAGACTGTTTGGACCAATGACTTCACGTGTCACTGGTCCACATCGCTACTCATCGCACTGCCCGGCAATAGACTTATCATGCCTGCCACGTGTCCCCAGTACATCACGTGTTCGGCGACTAAACTTACCTGTTCGGGAATACCTCCCTACAGAAATCCATATTAATCTCAAAGATGAGAAAGAAGAGAAAGTCAAAAACCTTGCTCTCAAAAGCACCTCAAGCAAGTCCAAAATCCAAGATGACTCAAGTGATGAAAGCGAGGATGATGAAATTGATCTCATCACAAAGTCGCTCAAGAAACTCTTCAAAAATAGAGCATCACGCAAGGGAAGAGGATTTCCAAAGAAGGATGGGGGCAAGGAAGAAAGTAGCAAAACTGATCCAATTATTTGCTACGAATGCAAGAAGCCTGGCCACATCAAAAGCTGTCACGCCCTCGATTTTCAACATAATTAAATAATACATTTTAATAAAAGATTCTCGCATATCATAAATAATACCCAAAAGAGTTCCCAACTGTTTAACCTTGCAAGCAAGCCCCCAAAAGTTAAGATTATACAACTTTGGCACCGTGGCCCAAATCAACTTAATTACAAGTAGAAATCTGTTTAGAATATTACAATCTCTTTAGTCAAAGGAATTTAAGAATAATTAGTTACAAACCCATCTTTAACAAAAGTAAATCAATTACAAAAGAAGATTAAGTAACTAAAAGAAGTTAGCTTCCAAAATCTTCATGTCCAAGCACATCATTGCATGCAGTCTATTGCCCAACATTCGAACCTGAAAAGAAGGATTTTGTTGAGCTACACTAGCCCAGTAGGAAAATCTTTACCAAATTTATATACAAATACGATGATAGGTGCAAACAAGAGAGAATATGGAAATACAGCTAGGTAGATGATAACCAATCAATTTGCAAATGAGCCCTTAACGAAATCGAATGCATGAACCATACGATGCTAACCCCTCTAACAATCCCAACTCGACTTGCTAACCCAAACTCCACCATCGGTATTTCCACCACTTGCGTTACCGGAATAACACCATAAGGATTACCGTGTTACCACCACTTGTGTCACGGTGATCCCTAATGATTCGGGTTACCGTATTACCACCACTTGCGTTACGAAACCCTTTAACTCTCCGTATTACCACCACTTGCGTTACGGGACTTCCTATCCCCTCTTCTGACCCAAAATCAACTATTTCTCATACAACACGCAAACTAGGACTCCCCCATGAACACATTCTTAGATAGAACATCTCACGCTATACCAACATCGTCACAAATGCACCACAAACGATCACAAATACCAACAATCTGTAAAATGCACCTTAACAACATTTAACTAAGTCAAATCTTATCCGAGTCTTACTAATGGAATACCAACGAACCAAGGAATGCATCGGGCCATGGTAGGAAGTCAATAGACATGCCAGAGATAGATTAGGAGGTGACCAAAAGGGTTTAGAAGTGATTGGAGGCCAAAACAATCAACGAAGCAGCAAAAGGTGCAAAACTGGAGTTAAGCTCACTGTATCGATACGCGCTTAATCCGTATCGATACGCTATCAACTGTCCAAAAGATAAGCTCACTGTATCGATACGCGCTTAATCCGTATCGATACCACGGGGCTTCGGGTAGAACTTTTAGCAGATTTTCAGACACGCTTTACAACCCAAATCCGACAATCAAGGGTACGATTCTACACCAAATCAACGTATAAACATATAAAAGAAGTAAGGAAGTCCCTACCTCGCAACAATGGCCGAGATTCAAGCATTTTTGAACGAGCCCTAGCTTTTCGAACTCCAAAACTTCAATTCAAGCTCAACCCAAAAATCTTCGAGCTCTAGAACGCGAATGGAAGGCTTGAGGGAGGTTGATTCTTGAAGATTTTGGGAGATGGAGTGGAGTTTTGGGTGAGAGGAGAGGAGAGAGAGATAGCCGGATGAGAGGGGGAGAGAGAGACGGCGTGAGAGGGAGAGATGGGAGGAAAAATGATTTCCTACATACACACACCACTTTTATACTCCTATATCTCTAAATCACACACACACTCCCTTAACTTTCCACTCCTTCAAATCAAGCCCCAAACTAAAATATCCACCAATTAATCCATATTTTCTCAATTAGGCATTTAATTAACATTTTAAAAATTAAAAAAATTATTCGGGTCTCTACAAAAGCGAATGTCCATATGCCAAGAAACATTCAAAGAAGAACAAAAGGAAAGCTATGATGGCTGCATGGGACGTTAGTGACGACAGTAGTTCCGATGAGGAAAATGAGCAACAAGAGGTCGCTAACTTGTGTTTCATGACCACCGAAGAAAATGAGGTAGATCTCGACTCATCTTACTCTTTTGATGAATTGCTTATTGCTTATAAAGAATTGAAAGTTGATTTTGAAAAGGTTGTGTCAAAAAACAAAGTTCTTAAGAAAATGGCCAAAGAACTTTCAAAAGAAATGAGTGATCTAGTTGAAGAAAGAGACACCTTGGAAGAAGAAAATGAGTCTTTGAAAAATTCTTTGGAAGTGGAAAAGGAAGTTTTGAAAAATAATCCTCAAGATGAATCTCTAGTCAAGCAAGTTGATCATTTGACAAACTCTCTTGCTAAACTTACCAAAGGTAAAGATGGCTTAGATATTCTTCTTGGAAAACAAATGGTTTCTTTTCATAAAGCCGGAATTGGGTACAATCCAACCCAACACAAAAATCTTTTTGACAAGGATCTTCCTCCAACTAGTCATCTTAAACTCACTTGTCATTTTTGTAGAAAGATTGGTCACATTTCTACAAATTGCTCTATGAAAATCTTTTCAAACGGTAAAAAGACTTGGGTTCCTAAGAACCATGTCAATGCTAACTTTCAAGGACCCAAAATGATATGGGTACCAAAAGTCAAGACTTGATTGTAGGTGTGCTAGAAAAGCACATGGAAGAATCAAAAACAATGAGGACATCAACGAAACTTGACAAAGATGAGAATGGGGGAGAAAGATGAAAGAAGATACTATCCTTCGCCACCGCAATGACATTTCTACCTTCCCTCCTCACACCCATGTTGATGATGTCTCAAAGGGGGAGAAAAATCTTGGTTTTATGTTTTTATGGTTTAAGTTTGTGAATTCTATGGCTTAGGGCTTGAATTTTTCATATATACTTTGTCTATATGAAACTAACCTTGCAAGGATCACTTTGCGATCATATTTGTGCATATGCCTCTCATAGTCCTTAAAAGATCTTATTTAGGGGGAGCATATACTAAGGGGGAGATTTATTGACATAATCTTTGTTTTTCATAAAAACCTTCATTTTGTGTCATCATCAAAAAGGGGGAGATTGTTGACAAATATATGCATGATAATTTGTTGAAAATTATATGCATTACCATTTGTTATTTTGATGATTATATTGATGAAGTTTTTATCTTTTGGCAAAAGAAAATCTTTTATCGCAAAGTCCTTTTTCAAACAAATTTGTTTCTTTGCCTTGAAACATAGCATAAAGTCTCTTGGTTTCAATGATTAATATTTGCAAAGACTTAATGAGCTCAATTCATGTTTTAACGGATTTATTAGATGAAGTTTTGAGCTATAGGTTGACGAACCGGCTGACAAGCCGGCTGTCTGAACAGAAGGGGTTGTCAACCGGACTTCACTGGACGACAGACTAGATGAGAGAGTGGACGACCTTCCAGTCGACCAGCCGGACGACCGGTAGTCTATTTCTGTAGATTTTTTGCAAATCAGTAAAATCTCAAACGGCTATATTTTTCCTAAAATAGCTCTCCAACGGCACAGTAATTTACTAACGGCTAGTAGGAGGTTGGATGGCTATATAAAGGCTTCAAGAACTCATTGATGAGCACTGATTCAAGCTACATTATTCCATATCATTCCAAGAGAAAATTCTCCAAAGATCAAAGCCAAAATTCTCCTTGTTCTTCCACTTTCATATTTTTCTTGAGAGAAATTTTGTCAAGTCGTGAGCGATAATTTTCATACTTGTAATTCCTAAGCGAGTGTTTAGGTGGAACACTTGAAAGCTTAGAAGACCAAATTCTTGTTGAATTTGGGTGTTATTGTTTTTGAGAGGTTTTCGGAGAAAACACTTGTAGTTGTACTAGCTCCTCGGGAAAGCTAGGGGATTAGGTTGTTATAAGCACCCGCAAGACTTACTGCTTGTAATCTTTTTGAAGATTAGTGGAACCTTCAAGTAGTTGCTTGAGGAGAAGTGGACTAGGCCAGATCGTGGATAAATCCGGGCCGAACCACTATAATCCGGTTGAATCTCTCTAACTCTCTCTCTTTTACTTGCTCATATTATCTTGGATATATTTGTTAGAGAATATAATTAAATTGGTAATTTTAATTAGCAACCCTTTTTCTCTCCCTCTTAGGTTGCCTTTTTGGGTAACAGCAGGGTTAGTTGTGCCTATCATTGAGTACAAATCTTTTGACGTCTTTCCTTCTCTCCAAATGTTTGGGCCACATCTCAAAGTGAGATTGCCTACGTATCCCAATTAGGGAATCAGGCCTTTTACGTAGTTCCAAGAACCATCACCTTTGAGGTTGGGTTTCCACTATTGGTTTTTCTTCTCACATGCTCTGGATTTTGCCTAGGTAACCTAATGGAGGTTGAGTCCCTAGCGAGTTTTTTTTTGAATGCCTTAACTTTTGCCTAGGCTGTACTTTTTGCAGTTTCTTGCCCTAGCAAGCCTTTGTTTTACTTTTGCTTGGGTTTCTTGGATTACCCAACGAGCATTTCTCATAAGAGGGTTTTTGTGTTTTGGAGAGGAATTTGGTGGAGATATTCCTCCTATGTATCTGTACTTTCATGACATGCAAGCTAAGCCTAAGTGTTCTTACGAAGATAGCGTCTTCTTTCTAAGTTTTGACAAAAACCTAGTTCTAAGTAATCAAGGCTCATCCTTTCTTTCCTTCTTGTTAACAACATAAA
>BPLS01029978.1:243161-255229 GCA_019656275.1 Rhododendron kiyosumense | reverse complement strand
GTATTGGCAATTGCAATTCGAGATTCAAACCTTTCAATAAGCATAAAAAGGAAAGATAAAACGAGAATTCGTTTAGTCATAGAAAATGCCCAAACAGGGGCCCAAAACATGTCCTAGCTTGATCTAGGAAACAAAAGTAATGTGTAATGTTTTAGCCATGATTTTGCAATTACTGTAGCATCTCGGGGTTTGCTCCTTTTTCCTTGCCTTTCACAGTTTTATACTCCTCTTCACCCTCTTCTTTGCCAAACAGAATCTTTAGGTCAAATCCTGCTAGCACCTCGATCCAATCTTCGGGGACGAGCGATGAGTTTGTTGATTCTTCTTCTATGTCACTATCAGTCCATTTGTAGAGACCCGTATTTTTTCGTAAATTGTTTAAAGGTTTATAAGTAAAAAGAAATAAGGAAAATGTGTCTTTTTTTGAATTTATTTGACTTGGGGTCATTGAGATAAGATGGTTAATGGAAGGAGTGCAAGTGTGATTTGTGTGTATCCTAGTATGTGTGTGTGTGTGTAGGGAATCAAAATCCCAAGTTCTCTCTCTCTCTACTCTCCCGACCTCTCTCCTTCTCTCTCGGCCTCCTCTCTCTGTCCTACACTCCCATCGAAAATCACCGCCAAAACTCGAAACCCAAAGAACCCAAGCCTCTCTCCATCTTCCTCAAGTGCCATTGTGTTCGTAGCTTGTCCAGGTTGGCTCGAAGAGGAGTATTTTGGGCGTAGTTCAAGTTTAAGTTCAAAGGTTCCCGTGGCCTGATCACTTTGCGTGTTTGCTCTCCGACTTCGAGGTAGGGATTTACGCTTGTTATGTGTTTATGTGATGATTTTATGCCTCATTCGTGCTGTGGATCATTGGGTTTTGTGTTGAGCTATCCTTTGAAAATCTGCTGAAGTTGCTGCTCGAAAACTCATAGTATCGATACAGATTAAGAGCTGTATCGATACTATAAACTTATCTCCCTGGACAGTTAATATTGTATCGATACGGATTTTGTGCGTATCGATACCAGGAGCTTATCTCTAGTTTTGTTCTTGTTGCTCCTCCGTCGATTGTTTTGACCCTCGATCACTTC
The DNA here is from genome assembly GCA_019656275.1 of Rhododendron kiyosumense. Lineage (NCBI taxonomy): Eukaryota > Viridiplantae > Streptophyta > Magnoliopsida > Ericales > Ericaceae > Rhododendron > Rhododendron kiyosumense. The sequence goes on along the minus strand of BPLS01029978.1, from coordinate 254,153 downwards.
TAAACCCTTTAGGGCACCTCCTAAGCTATCTCAAGCACGTCTAATCGATTTCCTATGATGGTTCGATGTATTCCTTGGTCCGTTGGCTTTTCGTTGTTGGATAAAGAGTAGTGTCTTCCTTGATAAAATTTAATCGAAACGTATTTATGGGATTGATGGCACTTGAGAGTCATTGTGGCATGTGGTGATGTACGCTATAGGTATGTTAGGTGCTATAACTTGACGTGGTGAATGATAGGACGAAAGAGCGTATTGCAGCAAAGTTATCGAGTATCGTAGAATGTAAGGTATGATGTGGGGCGCTTGGTTGGTTAATAGGGGTTTGCCTAGTGGTTCGGAAAAGAATAGGGTAACTCGTATCTTCGTGCTTCGTCTCGATTGATCATCCTAGGTTCCTTTGGCACTCGTTCTATAGATTCTCGTTTAGAACCAGTCGGTGGTGTGTCATGGAGTTGTTATGGGTTCGGTACGTGACGAAGGACGCCATGACAGACTTAGAGGAACAACTTTGACTTGAGTGTTTGTCAATGTACGTTGTGACATGTTTACGAGTTGGTATTACAATGTGAATTTGGGAAATGTTGCCTGCTAGTACATTGACGATGGTTTGTGTGCGTGTATGCTTGAATTGAGAATTTGAATAGAGGGTCCCGCAACGCAAGGTGTGGTAATGCAAGGACTCTAGAGGGCCCACAACGCAAGATGTGGTAATGCGGAAACTCAGGCGGAGAAAACTCACTGTCACGCAAGGGGTGGTAACACAGTTGAATGTCTCTCCAGGATGAAGAGAATTTTGATTGACTTTAGAAGTTTATGTTGAAGTTTGAATTGTTTGTTGCTTGGGATCATGGCTGTTGAAAAAGAGAATGAACGGTTGATTCTTTTAAGGTTTTATTAATGAAAGGATTTTGGATTTTTTTTTAAAGAGGATTTTTACTAAAAACCCTCCGGTATTCTTAAGCGAATCAACGGATCCGATATTTTGGTATAAATCAACAGACTCCGGCATTCAAGCTCGAATCAACAGAGCTTGACTTGTGATGGTCTTGAGTTTTCTCTAAATTATTTTGGAAATCAAAAAGGAAAGTTTTATGAAATAAGGCTCTATGGTGAATGGTATAAAGTGAGAATGTGATTTGTGGCATTCATTCAAAAAGTTCTGAGATGGTTGAACTAGTATTGTTATTTGTTTGATTGATGTGAGTTTTAATGCTGCTTCTAGTCGACATGTTGATCGTTAGGGTGATCTCTAAGATGTCCGAAATCTTGAAGTCTATTCATCAGTTCATGTTGGTAACCCCTTGTATTTCATGTCCTTTTATTTAAACTCATTCACCCTTATTGCATGTTTCATCGCATTTTCATATAAATTGAGTATAGATTTCTCTACTGAGCTAGTGTAGCTCAACCTATCATTTTCAGGTACAAAGCATGGAAGTTGGCTTGGCGTGCATCTCGTGCTTGTTGACCATATGTCTCGAAGGTATAAAGGAGGAATTAAATTTGCTTTTGAAATGAAAATAGTAATCGGGAGAATGATTAATGAAAATTGTAATATTATTTTGGCATTTGTATAACTTGGGCTTCAAGCCAAAATTGTAACTTTTGAATGTGACTTGAGAACGGGAAAAGATATGTCTTTTGGGTACTATCGGTACTTCAGTAATGATTTTATTTATTGTAAACGATTATTATTTATGTTGAAAATTGAGGGCGTGACACCATTCTTGATCGAAGAAGATTTGCATCCTAGGATACCTTTGCTTGGTGGTTGGATCTTCCCATGTTTCTGTGAAGCCGCAAAATGGGAAGTCATCGCCTTCTCTTACAAACCAACCGTTGAGCGTTTTTTGGATCACAAATGCCTTTTCCTTGATTATGCTTCCTTTTGCCCTAGTCTTTTCCATGCTTTCCTGCTTCTTCTTTTCTATCTCGGCCTTTGTCCGGGTGTAACCAATATCAAAGGTGTATTGATTGTGCGGGAAATCAACCATTTGTGGGATCCCTTGTGATCTTTTACCGAAACCCAATCTAGGAAAGTAGTTCTGCTTCTTCATCATTTGTATGGCCAAGTTGCTTATGTAAAAACTTCTCTCAGCCATACCTATAGCAAAAAATTGTATGACGGTTGCTTCCTCAAGACTGAACCCAGTAAGAAAGGTTTCCTCGGCCCCTACTTCTTGAACAGGTGTATCGGAATGACTTCGGATTGATGATTCGCCTAGATGGTCACAACCCTTTTGTCTACTGCAAACTTAGCTTTTTGATGTAAGTGGAAGGTACTGCTCTAGTGTCATGTAGCCAAGGCCTTCCCAGCAAAAGATTGAAGGTGGCTGGTGTGTCCATGATATGGAATTCCACATTTTCTTGATCTTTTCTGTAACGCCCCAAATTTTAGGTATGTTAAATGGATAATTTTATTGAAAACTTAAATAGAATCACTGCTCATTATTACAACATAACTCTCGCAAGAGTATTTTAAAACACAAAAAGGGAAATTAAGGTCCCTAACTACTGCTCCTCCTGTTCCTCCATCCTAGCGAGTTCTTCGGCTCCGAAAGCCTCCAAGGTGAAGAGTTCGCCCTATTCATCTATAAGATCTAACATACTATACCGACGTCGCTACTCATATAATATGTCAGGGTCACCAAAGGTAACACCATGAGCTACAAAAGCTCAATAGAGTAAATCTTAACCATTAACCATTAACTTAACAATAACAAATGCATATTCAGCCAAATTGTTAACAATTACAATATCCACATTCACTATTTAAACTATCGTTGGTATCCGTGGTTTTCGAGTTTCTCCTACGCGACTCATCGTTAGTCGTTTCATCCTTTTCCCTTTTAAATCAACATTTCGAAAATGATTTTTTAACACACCCAACCTCGGTTCCACCGTTCCGGGTTCCCTAGTATCCTCACAATGGTTCCGCCGTCCCGGGTTCCCATTGGCACACAAAATCATTTGCATTGGCTCCTCTCCGCGGATAACCAAGCTACACACCCAACCTCGGTTCCGCTGTTCCGGGTTCCCGAGTATCCTCACAATGGTTCTGCCGTCCCGAGATCCCCTTAGCACACCCACACACACACACACATCTCACATAATGCCACCGAAACTGGAGATTGACAGGATCGACCGTATAGAGCTTTATACGGTGCCATCTCGATACTCGCTTGATAACTGTTATTGTAGGCAAACTCTACCAATGGTAAGTGTTGTTCTGAATTTCTGGAAAAATCCAGAGCACAGGCTCTTAGCATGTCTTCCAATGTCTGAATAGTCCTCTTCGTTTGTCCATCTGTTTGCGGGGGGAAGGCCATACTAAGCCTTACGTCTGTTCCCAATGCCTTCTACAGTCCTTTCCAAAAGTGTGACACGAAACGTGGATCTCTGTCTAACATTATTGAGATAGGTACTCCGTGTAGGTGTACAATCTCTCGAATGTATAACAGGCTCAGCTATTCCACGTTTTCTATCATCTTAACAGGCAGAAAATGCACAGATTTGGTGAGTTGGTCCACAATCACCCAAATAGCAGTGTTGGACTTAGCAGACCTCGGTAATCCAGTCACGAAGTCCATTGAGATGTGCTCCCACTTCCAGGTCGGTATTGGTAAGGGTTGAAGATCTCCTCTAGGTTTTTGGTGCTCAGACTTGACTTGCTGACACACTATACAGGTAGTCTCAAATTGGGCTACGTCCTTCTTCAACCCTTCCCACCAGGGTGGACTACAAAGTTCGAATGGTGAGCTTCTCGAAGTACAGCTCCTCGAAGGGTCTCGATGTTAGGTACGAACACCTTTCCCTTGAATCTCAGGCTGTTATCCTTCTTGATTGGCCATCCAGGTAACGCCTTTCCTTCTCGGATTCGGTATTGAATGAACTCGCAATCCTGTTCAAAGGTCTGAGCCAGTAAAATTTCCCGGTGGAGTGCTGGTTCTGCAACGAGAGCATACAGACGTGCGTTCCCATTCTCTGATGATGGTCGCAGGTTGAACTTGTTGAGGGTGTCCACCATTTCCCATTCCTTAATGGCAGTCTTGACTTTCTGTGCCCTGTCCTTCCGACTCATAGTGTCAGCTACTACGTTGGCCTTGCCGGGGTGATACTGTAGTGTAAACTTGTAGTCCTCCAAGTATTCCATCCATCGACATTGCCTCAGGTTCAACTCCTTTTGAGTGAAAAGGTACTTGAGGCTCTTGTGGTCGGTAAAAACTTCGAATTGTTCTCCCCACAGATAGTAACGTTAAGATCTGAGAGCGAATACCACTGCGGCCAATTCTAAGTCGTGAGTGGGGAAATTTCTCTCATGCGGTCGAAGTTGCCGGAATCCGTAGGCTACAACCTTTCATTCTGCATCAGCACGCATCCTGAGCCGTCTCTTGACGCGTCGCAGTAAACCGTATAATTTACACCCAGCTCGGGAATGATGAGTACTGGTGCACTGGTTAGTCTCTTTTTCAATTCCTGGAAAGACTTCTCGCATGCTTCATTCCAATCCAGCTTACTCCTTTCTGAGTCAGTCTTGTCATTGGCTTGGCTAGGATCGAAAAGTTCTGGATAAATCTGCGGTAATATCCAGCCAATCCTAGGAAACTTCTGATTTCGAACACGGAGGTCGACTATTTCCAATTCATCCACCGCGATTCCTTTCTTGGATACCACGTGCCCCAAGAACTTAACCACTTCTAGCCAAAACTCGCATTTACTAGCCTTGGCATAGAGTTGGTTATCTCAAAGTACTTGTAGTGCCATTCGAAGGTGTTCTTTGTGCTCCTCCTTATTTGCGGAGTATATCAAGATTTCATCAATGAACACCACTACAAACTTGTCTAAGTAGGGTTGAAAGATCTTGTTCATGAGACACATGAATACTGCCGGAGCGTTGGTCAGCTCGAACAGAATCACTACAAACTCGTAGTGCTCGTATCTGGTGCGAAAAGCCGTCTTGACGATGTCCTCATCCCGAATCCTTAGCTGATGATAGCCTGATCGAAGATCAATTTAAGAGAAGCAGGTGGCGCTTCTCAGTTGATCAAATAGGTTGTCGATCCTAGGCAACGGGATATCGGTTCTTAACCGTGACTTGGTTTAACTTCCTATAGTCAATACACATTTGAAGTGTTCCTTCTTTCTTATTCACGAACAAGGCAGGCGCTCCCCATGGTGACATACTTTGTCTGATGAATCCTTTGTCCAACAACTCCTGCAATTGGGTCTTGAGCTCTTTTAGTTCTGTAGGGGCCATTCGGTACAGGGCCATGGAGATTGGGGTGGTTCCTGGTTGAAGTTCTATAGAGAAATCTATCTCTCTTTGGGGTGGTAAGCCAGGAAGTTCTTCTAGGAAAACATCGGCGTACTCGCAAATGATGTGTGGCAATCTCAGTTCCATCCTGTCGGTTTCTTCCATTCGAAGACTAGCCAACCATTCAAACAATTGATTCTGCCACCTTGATCTTTTTGTCGTCGAATTCGTCGTTTCTCTATCCCCCTTAAAACAGAAATGAGTCCCTTCTGGGGTGTAAGTCGTCACTGTCTTCTGATGACAATCTACGATTGCTCGATGAGCCAATAGCCAATCCATTCCCAGGATTACGTCGAAATCTGTCATGTCGATTACTCTGAGATCGCAGGTTAGGCGTAGATTGGCTACTTCTATCTCGCACCCTCTTCATACTAGACTAACAGCTATACTTCCCCCTAACGGTGATGTTACTTTTGTACTTGTACTTAGGGGTTTTGTTTCTAGTGCTAGAGCAGTTACGCAGGCAGTAGATATGAATGAATGCGATGCACCAGAGTCAAACAAGGCTTGTACGCAGGTACTACATAACAGTAGCGTACCTTGGATCATGGAGGGATTTGGCACTTGCTCCTCAGTTTGCAGCACAAAGATATGCTCTCCAGTGCCTTGCTGTGCTCCCATAGGCTGCTTTTCGTTATTTTTCCCATTTTGCTACTGTGCTGGGCCTCCCGGGTTCTGCTTCACGAAGCTAGCCGGCCCAGGTTGCTAAGCCTTCTGGTTCCCAAAGCTCCCGTTCCTCTCTTTCAGGGGTTGGGGGCATTCACGCTTGTAGTGACCCATAGCCTGGCAGTTGAAGCATTGAACTGTTGCTCTGTTTTGGCCACCCCTCTTCGGTTCTCCACACCCTAGTGCAGCAGTCTTCCAAGGTTAGTTATTTTAGGACAGGGTAAAAGGTTTGGTGGGATAGGGTTGGGTTCGCATTGGTCCGCTAGCGTTGCCTGTCGCCTTCTTCCATCGGGTCTTGAAGTCAGTCTCTTCACTCTCCAGTCGAAGAGCACACTTTACGACCTTAGCATAGGTGGTGAAGGCTTGAGCCACCATAGCCCTCCGAGCAGTCGTCAGTCCCCACTCGAACTTTCTTGCCTTCTTGTCCTCAGTTGGGATGGAGGTTAAGGCATAACGGGACAGTTCCTCAAATTTGGCCGCGTACTAAGTAACAGTCATTGTCCCTTGTTTCATGTTTAGGAATTCTTGCTCCTTGGCTAGACAAAGGGGAGTGGGAAAATACTTGTCGAGAAACAAGGTCTCGAACTCGTCGAAATTCATGATGTCGACGTCATGGGTTGCCTCCATCAAGTCCCACTAGTAGTGGGCTTCTCCTTTCAGCTGGTAGGTGGTTAAGGCCACTCGATCTCCGTCCTAGGTAATTCTTAGGGTTCGGATGATCATCTTGACCTCATTTAGCCATGTCTCGGCCACGACGGGGTTAGTATCTCCGTGGAAGGTTGGAGGTCGGCGTTTGTAGAACTCATTCATTGCTTGAGTTCGGGTCATAGGTTCGTCGTTATGGTGCTGGTTTGGGCGATTAGCGTTCAGGGCAACAATGAACGCTTACATGATTTGGGCTAGGTCGGGGTTTGCACCAGAGGTTTCTCTGTGTTCGTACCCTATTCCACTGCGTCGATTCACTATCTACAAGTAAAACAATTGAAAGGGGGCGGTTTAGTTCAAAGTTTTTCTTTTGCTAATGTTAATGGGCAATGAATCACGTAGTATGCAACAGTACTCTTTAAAGTTAAGCAAATTTTTCATAGATAAAGAGGATTACAACCATAGCATAGAGTTCTACTACAAAAGGCAAGCAGAGACATAAGATTTCCTAAGACAAGTTGGAATGATCCTTCATACTCCTACTAAAAAGACTACTACTAAACTACTGACGGGGCGGAATAAGTCTGTAGTACTCTCTCAACTGCTCCATCCATTCCTTCTCTCTGATTTCGAGCCAACGCTCTCCCTCTCGGCGAATCTTCTCAGCTAGCTGTCTAAGCAGTGAGTCCTGAGGGTCGGCCGCCATGGGTTGGTCCTCACTGGTAAAGGGTGTCATCACAACCAGCCCGTATAACTAGTCGCCGGTCTCGGGGTCGCGGATTCCCAAGTGTGGTATGGGAATGAGGCTCTCGGGTGCCAACAAGGTCTTGTAGTATAAAAGGTCTGCTACAGTGATCGGGGTAGCAAAGGTGCGACTATCCTTATCTACAATAAGGAAAAATTATATATTAGACTTAACGGTGGAAAGAAGAAATCGCATACAAATAAATACGAGTACACATAATTAGTGATCATATCAGATAAAAACACAAGTTTTTCATTACCCAATAAAGCAAATACAACATAGATGGCTTACTAGCCTAAACTTCCTACCACACATTCTGATTACAACCAAAAGATTCAACCACTTGTTAAGGTTCCCTAACTGATCTAGAAGATGTTCGGAAATTCGACCCTATAGGCGCCTATGTCGATCTCATAGGGTGGTGGTGGCACATCTCCAAAGTCGGGGTGTATATCTATGACTTCGGGCATGGCCCGTTCTGCTGGCTCTACTTCGTAAATCAATATTTCCTCGTCATCAGATTCCTAGCCCATTGGTTCCTCTTCGGGAAACTCTTCAGGATCTTCCTATTCGGGAACTTCTTCCTCGGGATCTTCCTCTTCGAGATCTTCTTCCTCGGGATCTTCTTCAATCATGTTATCGGGGGGTGCTATTGGAACTAAGGCAGGGGCTGCTTCGATATTGTTCTCTTCAATTATGAATTCCACGTTACCGGGGGTGCGATTTGGATTAGGACAGGTACTGCTTCAGCCTCATCTTCCTCCTCCTCATTTATGGGACGTATAAGGGTGCCATGCTCCTGGTAGAAGTCGTGAGTGTAAGGGAAAGCATAGGGAAAGTAAGGATCTTCCACTAGTTGGGTTGTCATGGATCTTATGGTGCTTGCAAGTTAGTGGGCTTCAGCTAGAAGGTTGACTTGGTAGGGACTCAAGTGATTCATCTACAATAAAGAAATTATATATTTAGACTTATCGTTGCAGGGTATAATTTTGAGTATGAATAAGAGGCACACATTTAGAATAACAAGTCTATTATTCATGAACGTAAGAAGTACAACTTAGGGAAATTAGATCCCGAAGGATTACAACCACTACTGGATTTATTCGGGTACACCTAGACCTTCCTTATTTCGCCTATTTTCCTTTCTTAGCTACTTCGTTGGCATCTTTACAATCACTGACTTCTCCCTCCTCATTTTCTTCCTCGGTATTTGGCATCGGGGGTAGGACACTGAAATACTCATAGAATGCACTTAGGATAGGAAACATCTCGAAAAACCAAGAGTCCTTTTCGACGGGAATAAGGATATTCTACTGTACTTTTTGAAAATCTCATTTTTTGCAAGTACTGTGACAATAAAGTCGGGGTCTTCTAATCGCTGGGTCGTAAAGATTTCTATGGTATTCCTGGGTTAGTAGGCTTCGACTAAGATATCGATTAGACACTTCATCTACAAGGAAAAGCTTTTGCTTTGTTCGGTTGCCTATTCCGTTTAGTTTTAGTTTTAAAAACCAATCATTACCCTATTTCTTTTCCCAATCATTATCCTATTTTTTCAATTATTACTTTCTCATCTCTCTCTATCTCTCTCCAATCATTACTCCTATTTTCAATCATTACTCTATTTCTCTCTCCACCCACTACCAAAACTAAACTAAACTAAACTCCCAACCAAACACAACCTTTATTAGTTAAGTTTTTGAAAAGAGTTTGAGTAAAAACTTAGAGAAAACTTTTCAAGTTTCTATGTTCCATATTCAATCCTTGAATTAAGTCATCATCCAATTGTTCGGGAATTCCCAGCTTGGCTGTACTGGCAATTCCGCACTTTGCTTCAATCCGAAGATTGTTTTGACAGAATTCCACCCAATTTGGGACGGTGAACTTAAACTCAATTCAAGTTTATGCAACGGTCAAAGTTATCTTATGGTCTACCCATTCTACCCATGGTCGAGGTTTTGAACCTAAAGCTTAGATACCAAGTTGTAACGCCCCAAATTTTAGGTACATTAAATGGACAATTTTATTGAAAACTTAAATAGAGTCACTGCTCATTATTACAACATAACTGTCGCAAGAGTATTTTAAAACACAAAAAAGGAAATTAGGGTCCCTAACTACTGTTCCGCTTGTTCCTCCATCCTAGTGAGTTCTTCGGCTCCGAAATCCTCCAAGGTGAAGAGTTCGCCCTGTTCAACTATAAGATCTGACATATTATACTAGCGTCGCCATCCATATAATATGTCAGGGTCACCAAAGGTAACACCATGAGCTACAAAAGCTCAATGGAGTAAATCCTAACCATTAACCCTTAACTTAACAACAACAAATGCATATTCAGCCAAATTGTTAACAATTAAAATATCCACATTCACTATTTAAACTATCGTTGGTGTCCGTGGTTTTCAAGTTTCTCCTACGCGACTCATTGTTAGTCGTTTCATCCTTTTCCCTTTTAAATCAACATTTCGAAAATGATTTTTTAACACACCCGACCTAGGTTCCGCCGTTCCGGGTTCCCGAGTATCCTCACAATGGTTCCGCCGTCCCGGGTTCCCATTGGCACACAAAATCATTTGCATTGGTTCCTCTCCGCAGATAACCAAGCTACACACCCAACCTCGGTTCCGCCGTTTCGGGTTCCCGAGTATCCTCACAATAGTTCCGCCATCCCGGGTTCCCATTGGCATACATACACACACACATCTCACATAATGCCACCGAAGCTGGTCATTATATAGTTTCAAAAATATTTCCTTCCTCGGAACACATTTTCCTTGTTAACCACATCCTAAGTGCATAGGATGTCTCATTTTCATGCATAGACTCCGCAGTAGGACTTTTCACATAAATAATCATAAATCACTCATGGTTATCTTGAAACTAAACTAGCAAGATCATCTTACTCTATATTATTTAGTATACTCAAATTACAACTTAAAACATAGCACCACATGTACGGACGCCCTTGGAGTGAAAATCACTTATGCTTTCCAATAAGACAAGTAGTACAAGGAATTCATGCATACATGCTCATGCTTCCATTAGCAAAATTAAGTTTGATAATCATGCATCCCAACTACTATAAATGATAGATAACCTTATCTACTTAGAGAAAACGATTAAGGATATTTATTATTTGAATTAGGGACATTCTACTTTTCAAGATACGGTCCTATACTATACATAGAGTTAAAGGACTAGGGTTTCTACCTTACTTCTTGGCGGTTGGTCGGTTTTGAGAATCGGTCGTCAGTTTTGCGAATCGACGGCGTAACAGCTCCGGATTGCTTCGAAAGGAAGAGAGATGGATTTTCTCTTCCTAGAAACAACTTTGCTAACTAAACTAGGCTACTTTAAAGATCTAGGTGGTGGTTTGAGAGTGGTTTGGTGGAAGCTCTCGAGAACTTCAAGAAAACTCAAGAAACTTGAACTTTTGAACTAAAAAGACTTAGAAATTCTAGAGAGAAGTGGGAGTAAGAAGTGAAGGTGTGAGTTTAAGCTTGGAATGACTTGCTATTTATAGGCCAAGGCTCCTTCTCTCCCTCTCTCACCCGAAATCTCTCTCTCTCTCTCTCTCTCTCTCTCTCTCTCTCTCTCTCTCTCTCTCTCTCTCTATATA
>BPLS01029978.1:202146-238161 GCA_019656275.1 Rhododendron kiyosumense | reverse complement strand
CGCGCGGGGTCCTAATCCAACCAATCTGCAAAAACAAGCTTCTCCGGGTCGGGGTCTTCAAGGTTTAGCGCCACCGCTGCTAGTTTCGCGTCGTATTGAGAAATTTGGCCAAATCTGGCCTTCAGATCCGCCACGTGTTGTCTAGCGGACACCAGCTGCGCAGAGAGACTTTGAATCTCAGGCCTTAAGGCCACCTTCTCTCTCGCAGCCCTAAGCGCGGAGCTCCTCGCGCTCAGCCAACCAAGGTCAAAGCCCATGGCCGCTATGTCGTGCGCAACCTCCTGCAGAGCAGTCTCCATTTCCGCGGTAAAATCCCTGAAGTGTAGTTGTGCCCAGGGAGTGAGGACTTCATGTAGGTCCTACAGGAGGAGCCCCCCAAGCCGAGCTGATCACGGATTGAAATGAGCGAAGGTCTCCGAGTGAGCCCGGGCTATGGCGTTGAGGAGGGGATGATAGGCCTCGTCCATGGGGAAGTTCACAGGGAACAGACGGACAGGCGCCTCCCTCTCGGTAACCATAGGCCTTTTCCCAAGGTCTGCGGTAGGGCTCCATTGGAGAGGAGGGCGTTCCCTGGATTGCATCTCATTCCTGTTCTACTCACCCATCCCTAAGCCCAACTCAGCACCAAAATCCCCAAGAACAGCGCTTTCCTAGTTCCCAAAACATCATCAGTCTGTATGAAAGTCATGTCTTTAAATAAGGAATTCAGATCTGAGTCAGTAATGGAGGTGGGTCCCCCAATAAATTCTTCGATTACCTCCAGTTGTTGGTCTCCAGAGTGGGGCTGAGGCGGAGGAGTAGGTGCACGCCTCGCAGGAGAATGAGATCATGCGACTTGGGAAGTAGAGCATGCAGGGGAATGAGGACTAGTCGCGCCCGCAGCTGTGACCTCCCCGGCGGATGACCCGCAACCTTGCACAAAAGGGGCGTTGGAGACGCACGGAGACTAGCAGCCACTCGACCCAAGAAACTCTCTGTAGAACGGATGCGAGCATTGGTGGACTGCTGCTGAGAGCCTGAGGGTGTGGTAGATGGTGCGGCCCTTTGCTCGCCCGCGGTGGGAGCACTCGCAGTGTGAGGAGGGATCCCCTCGATCGTGTCATCTTCCTCCCCCCGTAAAATCTGAGCTGCGGCCGCAAAAATTGGCCTCATGGCAACCTCCGTTTGACCAACGGACTCGCGGGAACTCATTGGAGGGGGTGATTCTCGCGCTTCTGAGGTCGCTGCACGGGACGAGCAGAGATCTCGATTAGCAGAATAAACAATGACGTTATCAGATTCCTCGGAGAAAGAAGACGGGTCGGTAGAAACCGTGTTGGGGTCCCCTCAGAGGTCCATAATTGAAGGTTCATCGAGTAAGATACCTCCTATCACCGCGGAGGATTCGGGTTCAGGCTGCAGATAGGGAACCGGACCCGCGCGGGGCTGAAATACCTCCACTTCCCTCGCCCCCACGACACACCCCGCGGCAACGCTCCCGCCAAGGACGAGGGGTTGAGTTTGCATGGCATCAAGGCAGACGCTCAGCGGTATGTTGCCCTGATCATTGTTGTCATCATCATCGATGTCGACATGGACATCATCACGACTGCCCATGCCCGTGTCCTCCTCCCCTTCCTCATCGTCGGACTCGATTACAACTGTTATAGGAATTTTTATAGAACAAGTAAGAAGTCAGAATAAGAAAACGATGGAAGCAATGTGGTAGTGGGCGTGGAGTTTACCTTCAAGGCAACGTCGCTTGGCCAGAGCGGTCGAGGTGCCCTCAACTGGCTGCCTGCCCGTGGCTTGTTCCCTATCCTTTTCGAGCTCCGCAACCGCTACCGGATAGAAAGCCACGAAAGTATTGCCATCCAAATCCCGCTACTAAAAAAAAATAAAGAGAAGAGAATAAATATGCGTTTAGAAGTCGCAAGGAAGAGCAATAAAGTAAAGGCACAAGTCATCGAAATACCGTGCGGAGCCGCTTGCGGCGACGTGTTTCCCCTGCCACGGGCGCCTTCAAAGAAGATGGTTGAGAAGACTCCTCCGCGACCCGAGAGTGAGTCCTTCCCCGAGGACCCCACGCAGGAGAATGCCTCGCGGCCGTGGGAGCAGCAGAAGGAAGTCCCAGCGAGAAAGCCACATTCAAAGGAGAAACGTTGGTTACCACCCAGATGCTTTGAGGCCCGCGCCAATCGGTTGCCCTGGCTTTCGTGACGGCTTTGAGCGAAGCATCCCAAGCACGGATCTTGGGCACCAGAGGGACTTCTGGCTCCCCGCGAACGAAGAGGAGAAACGAGTCCAAGTTCCACCGTCAGAGCTGGCAGAATTGCAAAGTATATTGCCCTATATCGTCCCTGATAGGGATTGGAAGATCCCTGAGGCTTACCAAGACATCAAAAGTGTGTGGCCGCGTGAATCGAAGCTGAGAATCAACAAAGGCAGATACCTGTGGAGCGTACCCAGGCACCCCTAGGTCAAAACTCAGTTGTCTCGCAAACCGATCCGACCGGTAGACCGACATCCCGTGGGCTTTGTTGTTGAGGAAGGGAATACACCCTGGGAGAGTGATGAGAGCGGAGTTGACGACCCCGCAAGCTATCGAGTTATTCCCACTCGCGGCCGAGAGGGAAGAGCGGGTGGGCAAAAGACATTGGCCGAGGCCAACTATCCCTAGAGAGACAGAAGTGTAAGGGCGTGGGACGAAGTTTTCTACAAAGTCGCACGCCTCATACCAGAGCGCGTTGCTACTTGTGCCAAATCATTGCTCCGACCGTGATCGGCTGGGGGACGCCTGGAAGCCCCACGGAGCTGGGGCAATTATGGGAAAATGCTCGAAGAAGTACGCGAGGAGGAAGCTCGTATGAATCATGGAAAGGTGGTCACACCTCCTAAGAGATCGTGCGTGGTCAGCATGAACCAAGTCCAACTGGCAATGAAGTGACCTAAAAAACAGAGGAGCCAGCACGATACATTCGCTGCGGGCCAGGAGCACGGCGAGTGGGAAGACTGCAGGGGAAGGGCTATCTGCCGGATAGTCCGGAAGGACAAAGTAGGACAGGAAGAAAGCGAAGAAGCCGGCCATGTAGAGCCGCCCTTCGTAATGGGGACCAGCAACAAAGTCCCGGGGAACCCATTGGACTACCGTCCTCGCGGGCTGAAAATCCTTGAAAAAGAAGCGAATCCAGATCGCAAAGGAGGTCTTCTTGGCGTTCGCCGCAGCATTCTTGCGAACACCCAGGGCCGTAATTATGGGACCAGACTGAGCGAGCTTACCCAGCCTCCGCAATTCCGCAAAATCTTGTTGGTCCGCAAGGGAGAGGTTGCTAAGGTCAAAGAGCGTGACCCCGGATAAGGGAAGGCAAGTAAGGATCACCACGTCCTCCAGCGAAAGGCCACTCTTGCCCCATGCCCATATGAAGGAATGTGTGTCAATGCTCCAGTGCGAACATGCATGGTTTAAATTTTTAATGGCCGCTCCCTGCCTTGGAATATTTAGGCTCCGCGACAATAGCACGGCTTCATAGGTACCACTCGCCATCAGAATTTGCTTAAGGGGGGCGTTCCCTGCAACCTCGTCAACCCACTCGGCCAAGTCCGAGGGTGGCAAAGCATGGGCCCCGAAACGGCATTCAAAGTAGGGGAAATCCCCGCATTCTAGGCAAAGACGCGAAACTGAAGATGGATTGACCAACTCCACGTCCTCCAAGTCAGCAGGGGAAGTAAAGAAAGTGGTATTGGAAGTAGAAGGCCCCTCAGAGTCCTAGGCCTCCACCAGGGTCCAAAAGGGATCCCCCACGGAAAAAAGATACGGAGCCCTTCTCCATTGATCTGTGGTGGGGACTGGTTCTTCAATGATTGTAGCTCGAGCGGCCATGTGGGATCTTTTACAAAAAGTTAAAGCAGGAAAAAAATCACTAGTTAGAGAGAAAAGCACAAATGATAGAGTTTTGACTAGGGTTTGAACGGTAGGTGAAAAGGAAATGACGGGTGAAAAAGGTTTGTATAGTAAGTCGGTTAAAAAGGAGCATTTATGGCAGCCGTACATCAAGAGTCACATCAATGCACGAAGTGACACCGGCTGTTCAAGCATCCACGGTCCCGCGAGACAGCTCGAGGATGACCGCGGGAGCTTGGCATATTACACACGCGGGCGACGAACTCCCGTGGGCCCCGCGCGGGAGGCATATATAGGCGCGGTCAACATTATTGGCTTACTATTTGGGGATGACTATTTGACTCTTCAATCATGAGCGAACGCATGGCGACGGGAACCGTGGAAGGAGAGTGGTTGACTACCTGATGAGATAACGACTCGTGTGCGGATGAAGCAAATGAGTGTCCCAGCAGAAATCGTCCGTGGAAAAAGGGACCACCACGGAATTACCGCTGCGGACCCCATGGGATGATTCTAATGGTAGGATTCATACTAAGGTTCCACGGGTCTCCCGGACCCTGTGACTACAGCAAGGTTTTCATCAAAGATCCCCTGGGGTTTTCCGTCCCGGGCCTGGAGGCGGGGCCCAGAGGGAGCCCCGCGGGGAAAGAACGATCGCTGCGGGTCGCAACCTCGCTCCAGCGGGAATTGGGGAATTTCTTATGGCTTGGTGGCTTGGGATTGGAGGTGTTGCTGCGGGAAAGCAAGCCTTCCCGCGGAAGGGCAAGTTTTCTTGGGGCAAGGAGGTACAGGAGGGACACTTGTCGGGAGTTGATAGGAGCGCCGCCCTGGGCCTGACCTAGGCCCAGGTGCCCTATAAATACCCCTGACATTCCCAATGATTGATGACGACCCTCTTTCCTGGAAAAAGTGAGTGAGCATTAAATTTGAGGAAGGAGAACATTCTTCCTCAGAGAGAAGGAGTGACCTCACTCGCTTAAGCCAGGTGCAGGTCCAACACCTCGCGGAAAATAGACGGGACACGCTGCCTCTGTTTCTTCCGTACTTCCTGCTCTCATCCCTCACCCTAGAACATCTCCGCTCTTTTCCTCTCAGCTAGTCATCGACCAATCGCACCTCTCTAGCTCACGGATAACTACACGTAAGCAACCTCTCGCGTAGCCTAGCTCCTACAGTTTTTTTTCTCAAAAACTTGTTAGATAATGATCACTGCGAGATGAGACGATGGGAGAGCCTCTTGCATTTTGTGTATGCCGCCTATTATGTCACCTCGACCCCGTACTTATTTTTTTCTTTGGGGAAGACTCGAAACGGTGGGAGGGTGGAGGCCTCTGCGTTTTTATGCATGTCATCCATCCCTACATTGTCTTGACGCTGCACTTATCCTCTTTTGGGAGGAACTTCAAATGGTGGGATGGCCGCTGCTTTTTCAATATGTTGTCCCCTATGTTGCCTCAACGCTACTCACTTTTGGGAGAGACTTCAAGTGGTTGGAGGGCTTGCGCATTTTTCACATGTCGTCCCTTTTTTTTTTTTTTTTGGTAAAATAACTTGAAATAGAAAAAGAGACTAAGCAAATGTACAACTTACAAGGGGCATGCCTCAGGAGGTAAAAAAAAGAAAATGGAAATCAAAGTTTGAGAAAATTTGTAACGACTCTGAATTTCAGTAAATAAAAAAATTCATTTAAATATTTGAAATTCTACATTAATTACTTAGATTGCTTTTAAAAATTCCTTTTAAATTTCTAATAATCCGTCATAATTAGATTTTAGTCCTTAAAAATCATATTTCTTGACTAGAAATCCTACTTGACAAAAGAATGAGTTTCTAACCTATTAGTTGGAGAAACTAAACTACCATCTCACCAAGTTACACTTCCCTAACCCTAGTTGGATCCTTTTTACCATCTTTGAGCCTTATAAACCCCTTCCAACCCTAATTGAACCCTTGAACCCTATGAAGTAATCATTTTACTTCCATGACAAGTCATTTCAAACTCTAATTATCACCAATATTCCATTGTCCATTGGACAATAAATGTTACGGAAAATATTATCCCTTGGACAATAGATATTAGAATATGCCAATGAATATATATGCTTGATAAGACAAGTCATGCCAAAGTAAGCCATCATTTTGCTTCTAAAA
This sequence comes from Rhododendron kiyosumense, assembly GCA_019656275.1. NCBI lineage: Eukaryota > Viridiplantae > Streptophyta > Magnoliopsida > Ericales > Ericaceae > Rhododendron > Rhododendron kiyosumense. Next base: position 232,130 of record BPLS01029978.1, on the reverse strand, counting down.
GAAGCAACCTTAGCCTTGCCATGCATACAAACCTAAGACTAATAGGACTAAACCTAAAATTACCCACCAAAGTTACTTTCCTAGATTCTATAAGTACATTGGTGTACTTATATATAGGTACATATGCCTCATAGCCTATTATAAGCATGTCTATATTTGTCTATATGTACATATATGCACTTTCTAGGAAAATAATACCCATGGGCAATGTTCTTGTCATTAAAAGCATTAGCATGATCATCTCCTTTTCCATAAACCTAATAGGACTACATAAAGTACTCTAGTGTACTTATATACATAGAGCTATATATATAAGTAGTACAAGAGAGAGAGAGAGAGAGAGAGAGAGAGAGAGAGATAGGGAGAGAGGAGAGAGAGGCCGAGAGAGAGTGAGGGAGAGGGTGGAGTGTGTGCATGTGTTTGTACACTTACACAAGCCACCTTTAGCCATAAGCCTAAATATCTACTTTACAACCCATTTTTAGGCTTCTTTAAACACAAACTAGCCAATCAATTTGTTCATTCTTACAAGTTAACCCTTTCTAGGACAAGACAAGCCTTAAAACCCTTCATGATGATCTAGGATATGGCCTAAACAAGAAATGACAAGTGAGGAAGGCTTGCCATGCTTGATTTGACTAAACATGGAGCAAAATCCATGAGGAAAAAATGAGAGAGAGGGGCCGGCTATGGAGGGAGAGAGGGAGGCCAAAACTTTGCTATAAATAGCACCTCATTCTTGCCTTGAAATCACACCTCCAAGTCTTCAACTTCTCTCTCTAGAAAATATAGTGTTCTTACTTTGTTCTTGCTTATTCTTCTTTGTTCTTGAGTTCTTTCTTGAGTTCATCAAGAAACTCATCTTAAGCCACCACTCGACCACCCTTTCAATCCAAAAGTTTTAGTAGTAGTAGTCAAGATCAAGTTTCGAGAGAAACCTTTCTCTTTCGAAGCTACCGGAAGTTTATCGTAGGAAGTCACTCCACCCGATCGTCAACTCATTTCCCGTAGCCACCCTACCACCAAGAAGAATGATAGAATACCTCTACTTACTACTCTAAGTATATGTAAAAATTTCCTTAACCGTTAAACTCTAAGTATATTGTATGATGCTTATATGTTAGAAATGCATGAGAACTTGAAAGGTGTTTTTCTTGACGTAATGAAAAGGAAGGGGAGTATGTTGAACATATCGACTTTATTTTTCGGAAAAACATGTGTTGTTTTGAACTTCCCAAAAAGAAAGAAAGAACGAGTTTTCAAAGATATTAATTTAACACTTGATTGTAAGTATTTTTATTTTGATCTTTAGGATTGTTATGAGAATGCATACGAAAGTATTTTTATTTTGATCTTTAAGATATTAATTTAACGCGTGTCAGAGGGACGCCTTCAGGAAACGGAACTTCACCTGGCTGCCCGGCAAGGGCAACTCCAGCCTGCAGTCTCGAACTCCGCGGTTGGGGAGCAGTTGAAGTTGAGGCCCCGCTGGTGCTCGGGTTGGTTAATCTTCTGTCGATAAACCCTTTGTAAGAAGGGTCGTAGCCTAGTAGGACATTGGCGTCCCTACCCCGACTAGCTGATGGGGTACCAGGTTCGCCCCTATACCTCAAGATCCTGTTGATCTCCGTTGTTCAGACGTAGCTGGGCTCTACTCTGGGCCGCTTATTGGCATTATCCGCTGCAGAATACAAGTGCAGACGTGTTTTAGAAATATTAAAGGACTACAAAAAAGCAGTTAAAATGAGAAATTACAAAGCAAATGAGGAGCATACGTGGGTAACCCCATATGTGGGGACAGTGGAAACCCACCACTTGACCATCTTCCCCCATTGGCTCGAAGGCTCCAGTAACATACAAAAAATCCACCTCATGGTCACGAGCAGAGTCTGGCATATTAAGCACGAAGCACTTCTCTGCTTTCCTTACTTTGAAATAGTAAGTGTTATACTCAGGGTTTAGCATGATGCTATACCACCATTGAATCTCCCAAATTCCTAGTTGGATTCGTAGGATCCTATTTAGGGCTACGACTCCCATCACTAACCGGAAAAAGTTTGTTGAAACTTGCATGGGCGTGAGACGATACCAGTTAAGCACAAGACGGAGCAATGGATCAAGGGGGAAACGAACTCCACCCTCGACGATCGCTACGATACACATCCAATCCCAAGTTCCTGCATCCCTATCTGCTCCTAAAGGGGCAAGTTCGAGTCCCACATTTTCAGGAACATTATACTCAGTTCTAAAAGCTGACATAATAGCAGGGGAATCGCAGAGTTTCCTAAATTTACCAGGCTTAGGGCCATTATCACCCTCATCCGCCAGGAGTATGCTAAGAATAAAGGAATCTGGAAATGGGTAGGAATAGAACCCTAAATGAAATTGATAAATCTGGAAACTAATTTCAGGAAAAGATGCAAGAAGAAGCCAGAATAAGAATCTTACAAAGCTATTACAGCAGTTGCCTGAGATGCAATCGAGTTACAGACGGCGGCGATGGCAAAAGGGAGGGAGGAAAGCTTTCGCCTGGTTTTAAGAGAGTGAGAGATGAGATTTGAGTTTTTGGTAAAAACCAAAAAGATTCCCCTAAAGGGTTTTAGTGGTAAGAGACGTTTCGTCTCCGTTTTACGCTGTTACAAAAAGGTAACGTGAGATACGGATTGAACGGGCACCGTACTAACAATGTTTGGCTAAGAATGTCAGTTCAAATTTAATGCAAGGCGTACGAAACATGCCACGTGGAGTCGTTACCCCAAAATGGTATAATGGTGAAGGCGCCAAAAGCATCAATGAGTATTAATACTGTGACTACCCGGGATCAGAGGAATTTGGTCTAAAACATTTGTTTCTAAAAGCTTCACCCATTGCCCCCAAACAGTGGCAAATAGGTAAAGCTGAGGAGCAATTGTAAGGAGGTATTCCCGAACAGGTACAATTAGTCATCGAACACGTGGTGTACCGGAGCACGTGGTAGGTGTGACAGGGCTCATCACCGGGCAGTGCGGTGAACGGCGATGTGGACCAGTGACATGGGAAGTCATTGACCCAGGCAGTCTGTTCGGCTGATAAGGACAAAAGACATGTGAAGTCATTTGTCCACATATAACAATGAGAACCATTTGTATTTGAGGTCATTGGACCATGTGGACTGTTTGGCAACGAGATAGCCAAACAGGGGAAGAAGTTGCCCTAAAATCGTGATGCAGCAAGAAGGTTCCGGAACAGTGATATTCAGTAAAGGAATGAGATCCCGAGTGTATAGGATCAAGGCAAGACACCCAACGTGAATGTGGAAACCATGACTATTGTTTATAAGGTAAGGGTAGTGGGTAGGCTTTATTCTATCGAGCTTTTGTAGCTCATGGTGTTACCTTTGGTGACCCTGACATATTATATGGGTGGCGATGCCCGTATAATGTGTCAGATCTTATAGATGAACAGGGCGAACTCTTCACCTTGGAGACTTTCGGAGCCGAAGAATTTGCTAGGATAGAGGAACAAGCGGAGCAGTAGAAAGGGACACTAATTTTCCCTTTCCGTGTTTAAATAAAAATACTCTTGCGAGAGTTATGTTGTAATAATGAGCTGTGACTCTATTTAACTTTGCAATAAATGTTTAATTAACGTTCCCAAAAATCGGGGCGTTACAACTTGGTATCAGAGCTTTAGGTTCAAAACCTCAATCATGGGTAGAATTCTGTCATGAGTTTAAGTTTTCTGTCCCAAATTGGGTGGACTTCTGACAAAATAATCTCCGGATTGAAGCAAGGTGCGGAAATTGGCAGTACCACCGAGCTGGAAATTCCCAAACAATTGGATGATGACTTAAATCGAGAATCGAATGTGGAATATAGGAACTTGAAAGTTTTCTCTAGGTTTTTACTAAAACTCTTTTCTTAAAACTTGACTAATAAAACTTTTTCTTGTAGATGAAATGTCTAGTCAATCTTTTAGTCGAACCCTACCCACCTAGAAATACTATAGAAACCATGACGATCCAGCAATTGGAAGACCCCGACTTTATTGCCGCCGTACTTGCAGAAAAGCAAAATTTCCAAAAAGTGCAGCAAAATACCCCTATTCCCGTCGAAAAAGACCCTTGGTTTTCCGAAATGTTCCCTATCCTTTATGCCTTCCATGAGTATTTCGGTGTCCTACCCCCGATGCCAAATACCGAGATTGAAAATAAGGAAGGAGAAATCAATAGCAATAATGACGCCAAGGAGGTATGTAACGACCCTGATTTTTGGTAAATAAAAATTTCGTTAAATATTTGAATTTTTTTAATTACTTGAATTTCTTTTAAAATTCCTTTTTAATTCCTAATAATCCGTCATAATTAGATTCTAGTCCTTTAAAATTTTATTTCTTGACTTGAAGTCCTACATGGCAAGTAGAGTTAAATTTTAACTGACTAGTTGGAGAAACTGAACCACCATTTAACCTGGTTACATTCTCCTAACCCTAGATGAACCTTTACCCATTGGACATTAGAAGTTAGGAAAACTTTTATCCATTGGACAATAGAAAATCTAGATTTTCTATCAAGGATATTTTGTGCTAGATTTGATAAAGTACTCATATATAGTTGTATATAGATTTATATACACATGCCTAAAGGACATTTGGTTATTCTAAATATTATTCAAGTATATATATTACCTTATTCCTTTTATCCATTGGTCAAAAAATGCAAGGGAAAATATTATCCATTGGATAATAAGTTAGTCTTACTAACTAGTACTAGAATTTATTAAATAAATCACTTCCGAGATTTTCCCATGTGTTAAAGATATGTGAATATCTACTTTCCTAGATTTCTATACACTAATAAATATATAAGTACTAGTACTTCTTGAATTATTTTAATAGGAAAATCTTGGCCATATATTTTATTTGATACTTGGAAATCTTGATAAATTATATGGTACCTAAAAGTACCTACATATATATTTGAATACTTAAACATGTGTATATATATACCATATAATATAAATACCTAGGATTCTCTAAGTATATAATCTAGTATTATAATGGAACATAGAGAGAGATTGCCGAGGTAGAGAGAGAGAGAGAGAAAGAGAAGAGAGAGAGAGAGAGGGGGGGGGGGGAGAGAGAGAGAGAGAGAGAGAGATTGGAGTGTACCTTGTCTTGATCTTCCTTGATCTTCTTACTTTGTACTTGACTTGAATACAACACTTGTTCAAGCAAAATCCATTCACCTTGTCCTTATTTGTACATTTACCAATATAAAACCTTGTACAATCCTCCTTTCTTCCACCAAAATCATTCCAAATCAATCCAAAGTACTAAATCTAGCCATGCAAACCTAGAACTAGGTCTTGATCTTTCAAAGAAAGCATGACAAGTTGAATAAAAGAATGAGATATAGAGAGAGGGAGAGATTTCGGGTGAGAGGGAGAGAGAGGGAGCCTTGGCCTATAAATAACAAGCCATTCCAAGCTTAAACTCACACCTTCACTCTTTGCTCTCACTTCTCTCTAGAATTTCTAAGCTTTCTTAGTTCCAAAGTTCAAGTATCTTTAAGTTTCTTGAAGTTCTTGAGAGCTACCACCAAACCACCCCTAGATCTTTAAAGTAACCTAGTGTAGTTAGCAAAGTTGTTTCTAGGAAGAGAAAATTCATCTCTCTTCCTTTCGAAGCACTTCGGAGCCGTTACGCCATCGATTCGCAAAACCGACGACCAATTCTCAAAACCCAACTGCCTAAAAGAACGGTAGATTATCCTTGCACTCTAGCTCTAAGTATAAATAGATCTTTCTGTCCTCATTATCTCTAAGTATATCCTTAACCGTTTTCTTAAAAACATATAAGGTTATCTGTCGCCTATCAGTATATAAGGTTATCTGTCGCCTATAAGTATATAAGGTTATCTGTTGCTTACAATGTTTGGAATGCATGATAGATAACAAACTTATTTTCGCTAATGGAAGTATGAGCATGCTGGAATAATTGACATTTACTCTATTAAGCATATGTTGTATTGAACTTCCCACAAAGAAAGAAAGAACGAATTTTGAAACATAGAAATTTGACGCTTGGTTGTAAGCATTCATGTTTTGATCTTAGGAATGGTTATGAGAATGCATACATGTTACTAGTATTACTTGCATTACTTGTGGTTGTGTGATAAAGCATAAGTGGTCTCCACTCCAAAGGCGGACGTACATGTGGCGTTATGCTTTAAGTTTTTGGATTTGAACATGTTAAATAATATAGAGTTGGATGATCTTACTAGTTTAGTTTCAAGATTACCATGAAAAATTTATGATTACTTATGTGGAAAGTCCTACCGCGGAGTCCATGCTTGTAACGAGACACAGAAACTGAGAAAGTAGAAACATATATGACACCTAAGGTGTATTAAAGGCAAGATAAGTTTTGAAACCACAATGGGGCCAGACTTGGTAGTGCATTGCGTGGTGTGTGTGTGTGTGTGTGTGAAAACGTTTTCGAAAACCCAATGGGAACCTGGAGCGGCGGAACCATTGTGGTATACTCGGGAACCCGGAGCGGCGGAACCAAGGGATGAATTGTGGTTTAGTTATCCACGGAGAGGAGCTAACGCAATTGTTTTAATGATTTTCGAAAACCCATATGGGAACCCGGACCGGCGGAACCATTGTGGGGATACTCGAGATTCCGGAGCGGCGGAACCGAGGGTTTTGAATTATGGATTGGTTATCCATGGAGATGAGCCAATGCCAAATTTGATGTTTTGTGTGCCAATGGGAACCCGGTGCAACGGAACCATTGTGAGGATACTCGGGAGACCGGAACGGCAGAACCGAGGTTGGGTGTGTTAAAAGTGATTTTGTAAATGATGAGTTGGTTTATGAGAAATGAAAATGATGACACGGTCTACGATGAATCGTGTAGGAGAAACATAGAAAATCATGGACACAAACGTTAATTTGGATAGTGAATGTGGATGTGTTATTGTTAGCTATTTTGTTAAATATGCATGTGCTATGTGAAAATCGTTAACTCTATGATTTTTTGTTTAGAAGTTATGGGTTAGTGGGTATGGATTATTCTGCTGAGCTCTCGTAACTCATGGTGTTACCTTTGGTGACCCTGACATATTATATCGGTGGGGACGTTGGTATAATGTGTCAGACTTTGTAGATAAACAAGGCGAACTCTACACCTTGGAGGCTTTCGGAGCCGAGGAGCTAGCTAGGATGGAGGAGCAGGCAGAGCAGTAGTTAGGAACCCTAGTTATCCCCCTATGATGAATAAATGTACTCTTGTGAGAGTTATGCTGTAATAATGAGTCAAACTCTATTTAAAGTTTTCAATAAAATTGTCTATTTGACGTTCCCAAAATTAGGGGTATTACAACTTGGTATCAGAGCTTTAGGTTCAAAACCTCGGCCATGGGTAGAATGGGTAGACCATAAGATAGTTTGACCGTTGCACAAACGTGAATTGAGTTTAAGTTTACCGTCCCAAATTGGGTGGAATTCTGTCAAAATAATCTTCGGATTGAAGCAAGGTGTGAAATTGGCAGTACAGCCGAGCTGGAAATTCCCAAACAATTGGATGATGACTTAAATCAAGAATCAATTGTGGAACCTTGAAAGCCTTTCTTAGTGTTAATAAAACTCTGTCTTTATAGATAACCACCTAGCCAACCTGTTAACTTGAACTGAGTAAAGTGGTTGGGAGAGATTATAAGAGTGGAGTAGAAGCAGCATAAAATAAAAGATGACAACCTGTAGGACCATTTAGTAAGAGTATGTAGGATTGTTTCAACTTGTACCAGGAAAATCTTAGGTCCCTACTTGCCTTTGTAGTAGAACTCGATGCTTATAATTGTATCTCTCTTTTATCTATGAAAAATTTGCTTGAATTTTAAGAGTACTATTTCATACTACGCGATAAATTACTCTTTAAATACACCATCTGCAAAAAAAGAAAATTGTAGACCAAAACCCCCCTTTCAATTTTTACTCGTAGATGGTGAACCGATGCAGTGGAATAGGGTACGAAAATGGAGGAACCTCTGGCGCAAATCCCGACCTAGCCCAAATCATGCAAGCATTCATCGCTGCCCTAAACGCTAGCTGCCAAAACCAAAACCATAACAACGGACCCATGACCTGAACTCAAGTAATGAACGAGTTCTGTAAACGCCGACCCCCAAAGTTATGATTTTGGCCTTGCTTGAGTAAGCCATCATTTTCCTTCCAAAAGAAGCAACCTTAGCCTTGCCATGCATACAAGCCTAAGACTAATAGGCCAAAACCTAAAATTACCCACCAAGCAATACAAACTCAAATAAACTCAACTAGGCCAATGAAAGAGGGTAATAAATGAAACGACTCTTTCAAATTCACATTTGAGATGTCACTAATCATCATGGTTACAACCAATCCCAGTCCAAATCAAATCAAATCTTGATATAAACAATTTAAAGAGGTCAAAGGCAACACTTCAATATGGAATGATTAACCTCTAATCTCGGCAAATATGATCTATCGATATTTCTCAACACGCGTGGACCAAGATTTCTTATTTTCTATTCCAACATGGACAAGAATAGGATTCTCAATGATTGAAATGCTTCCAAATCAAAAGTATTGTAGAGAATGAGTAGAACTAGGAATAAATGATACCTCAAACAAGTGACGTTTCTAAGAGTTAGAGAATAGGGGGGTGGTAGTTTAGCAGCGAAACTGCATCTGTTGTTGTTTCGACGTATGTGTATCCTACTACATTGAGCTCAACCCACCATGTACTCTCAATCCCCGAGGACAATTCCTTGTCATGTGGCCACGTTCGTCGCAAGTATAACAAGATCCCCCACGCCATGGACATTGAGAACGAATATGACCAAACTGACGACATCGATAACATGCAGTATGACGGTTGAGAAGAACTCTTGGAGTCCAGGTATAAGGAGGTGGCTTAAAGCCCTGCAGATCCTGAATAGAGTGATCTGATACTCTAGGTTTCTTCCTTGAACTCTCAACACTCTTTGAAGATGATCTTGTGCTAACGACTCGATGCCTAGTTTCTCCCACATTCACACCGCCTTGCGCACCCTCCAGTGTCTCAGCACGTTTCCCGCACTCAACAATCTTAAGAAACATTGCTTCATCCCTGGTACATTGACTCGCCTCATCCTCCCTGGTCTCATCCCACCTAATACCACGCCTCGAAAACATCCTACTATAAAAGCATAAGAAAGAAAAATATCAACATTAGCCACTTAATTATGTGCTACAGGTCTCTAACCTTTCCAATCGGAGTCAACAACTCTGCGCCACTCTACTGTGATATATATGCAATGCCACCCCAATATACTGACTCTTTCATGCAAGCACACATGTGGTTGTCTAAAAGATACAGCGATTTTTGAACTCATGTGACTAACGTCTCCCCATGGTCTCAAAGTGTTCTAAACCTATGCTTTGATACCAAGTTGTCACGCCCTCGATTTTCAACATTAGTAAATAATATATTTCAATAAAAGAGAAACCTCGCATATCATATACGTTACCCAAAGGAGTTTTCCACCTGTTTAATTTACAAAGAAGTCCTTAAGTTTAGATAATTACAACTTTAGTCAAAAGAAAATTCAGTAGTAATTAATTACAAAACCATCTTTAACAAAATGAGATCTTCAAAAAGATGACGAAATAACCAGTGATGTCAGCTTCCAAAAGTCTTTTACTGTCAAGCACACAATGCATGCAATCTGTTGCCCGGCATCAGAACCTAAAAAGAAAGATTTGGTTGAGCTACACTAGCCCAGTAGAGAATTCTATGCTCAAATTATATGTAAATTTGATGAATCATGCATCGAGAATGAGTGAGTATTGACAAATACGCCCAATGCACTAGTGACTACCAGCAAATCTCAAGTTATCGCCTAAGAGTCCTCGACCACACGTAGATGTCACTAACCAGTTGCTTCTTTAACTAAATGCATCAACAAATTCAAGTCGTTCCACATTTGTCTATAATCAATTCAAAAACATCTTATTATTATTCTTCGTACGGTACTACAATCTGTCACGTGTCCACATTGATCTTCATCAAATCCCTTTTATTGCAAAACCTTTCCTTTCTTTCAACCTGGTGTTTCCCAACAATAGATACTAGGGTCACCTCGGGTCTAGTTCCCTCGAGCGCAGGGTCACCCCGAGTCTATTCCTTCAATAATAGTAATCAGTGGGGTCACCTTGGGTCTAGTTCCCTCGAGCGTAGGGTCACCCCGAGTCTATTCCCTCAATAATAGTAATAGTTTGGGTCACCTTGGGTCTAGTTCCCTCGAGCGCAAGGTCACCCCGAGTCTTTTCCCTCAATAATGACCACTTGGGTCACATCTCACACCTTTCACAATCGTCATCCTTTCATATTCAACTTTATCATCAATCTATCGGTCGTACCACAAAAACTACAATTAACGATTACGTAGTTTCCCAAAAGTACGTGTTCATGCGTTTCATTAGTTTACCCATTTACATCAGACATAGCGTATAAAGCCCATATATGTGATTCAACAATACTCTATCCACTAGTTATCCACTTTCATTCCGCCTCCCATGTCACAAAATCCATTCATTCAATTGAATCCAAAAGCCATGTAATCAATCGCATGGTGTTTCAAAACCAATAATCTCTCATATCGCGTATAATCAAATACACACGTCTTCACCGTACCTCTAAGCGCACCCCCGTATCTTCGCACACCACAAATCGACCCTCAACTAGACTCTGCGATGATCGGTCTTCTTGTTTCTATATTTGGAGTACGTAAAGCATATACTAAAGGGACTAAAGATTCTATGAATCAAGAGAAAACGGATTTGCAGTACTACTTGTCGGATCCCTAGTCATGTCCAAGCGTATCGTTCATATTTTAATGTGCACTAATGTCCATTTTTCATTTCTTAATACGACGAGTTCACTCTAGTCTATTGGATATCACTCTAAGTGAGGAACGGGTAATACTCTTCAAAGCACTTGAAAGAATGTGGAAACAAACCCATTAGAGTTGGTAAAAAGCTTCAAAATGTGATTTGGAAGATAAAGGAAAGTAGCTGGAAATTACTGCAGCAGCTCAAAGAAGCAGCTCAAAAAAAAGAGCAGCTCAATCTCCTACCGGTAGGCAAACAAGTCCTACTGGTAGAACTGAGCAGCTCAATCTCCTACTGGTAGGCGAACAAGTCCTACCGATAGAACTTGGCCTACCGGTAGAAGAAAAGATCCTATCGGTAGGTAGAAACTGAAAACAGGAAGTTCTACATTTCGAATTTGTACCTGGCATTTCAAATTTGTACCTGGCCTAAAAACAGGAAGGCCTACATTTCGAATTTGTACCTGGCGTAAAAATAGGAAAGCCTACATTTCAAATTTGTACCTGGCGTACCGGTAGGAATTCCTTACCTACCAGTAGAAGCTGAATACGTAGAGCATTGAGCAGCTTTTGAGCTTTGCTATACGTTTGAGCAGCTTGAGGGAAAATTTCTAACTTGTCCTACCGGTAGGTAAAAAGTTCCTACCGATAGGGAGAGTGTCTCTGGGCAATTTTTGGCAGAAAAATTTTAGGTTTCGATCCAATCTCAATAACAAACAATACAAACTCAAACAAGGCATAAAAACACTCAAATAACATATAAAGCGAGGTAGAATTCCCTACCTCGAAGTCGGAGCACGAAACCAAAGAAGTTACGAGCTCTAGCTTTCCGAAAACCTTGGTCCAACCGGAATACAACTCCTCCGAACTCAAACCAGTGCAATACGGACCACAATACGCGTAGGGATGAAAGTTGGAAGGTTGATTTGAGTGGGTATTTGAGTGATTGGGTGAGAGAGTGAGAGAGATAGAGGGAGCCGAGAGAGAGTCTGAAGAGAAAGAGGGTGAGGGAACGGGGAAGAGAAAAAAAAGAATGAAGTGGGGAAATTATTCCCCTGCCACACACACCACACTCTTATATACACACACCTCACACACTTCACCCTAAAACCCAAAACTTTCAATTCTTTCACTTTAATCCCTAATCACATAAATTCGATAAATTTCGTATTTTTCCTCAATTTCTGGCATTTATAAAACTTTTAAATAATATCCGAAAAATTCGGGTCCTTACATAAAAGATTGCAATTTACCGCTATTTGGATGGTCCAGAATGGGGTGTCTACAGTAGCCCCCCTTTGACGGCACTTGGAGTACCATTGACTGGGTACAAGTAACGTCAAAGGTTTTCTAGACACCCTCTTCGAGGCTATCCAGAACACGCGAATTTTAAAGAACCTGTTTGATGTGATCTTGAATGGACGGATAGATCGTCACTTTGTTGGCTTGACAGATCAACCACAAAACATGGACTCTCCTGGGGAACGATCCACTTTGCAAAGGCATCGACTCCGTTAAGGACAGAGAATAAAATTGGACGGACAGACCGTCGTTGATTTGGAATTGGACGGGCAGACCGTCGTTGACTTGAATTTGGATGAACAGACCATCGTTGATTTGAAATTGGATGGGAAGACGTCATTGATTTGAAATTGGACAAGCAGACCGCTTGGGGAGAATTGTAACGCCCCCAAAATTAGGGTACGTTAAATAGACATTTTATTTCAGAAATAAAGTGAGTCATTGCTCTTATTACAACATAGCTCTCGTAAGAGCATTTGAAATACAAAATAGGGTAACAAAAGGGAACTAAGGTTCCTAACTATGGCTCCTCTTGTCCCTCCATCCTAGCGAGTTCTTCGGCTCCGAACGCCTTTAAGGTGAAGAGTTCGCCCTGTTCGTCTATCAGATCTGACATATTATACCGGCGTCGCCACTCATATAATATGTCAGGGTCACCGCAAGGTAACACCATGAGCTACAAAGGCTCAATAGTAAAATCCTACTTACTAATCCTTAACTTATGAACCAATATCATAATAAAACATCGATTTCCACATGATACGTATATAAGCAGTAACAAAAAGCAAAAGCAATATCATATCCACATTCATTATCGTTGGTGTACAAGATCCTCGAAGTTCTTCCTACGTAACCCATCGTAGACCATGTTGTTATTACTACCTTTCTTTTCCAAAGTCTCCTTTTTAACTCACCCAATCTCGATTCTGCCACGCCGAGTTCCCGAGCATCCTCACAACGGTTCCGCCACGCCGGGTTCCCGTTGGCACACAAAACTTGCATTGGCTCCTCTCCACGGATAACCAAGCCATATTACCAACAAGGCTACCACGTCCAGCCCTATTGGCAATCTTCACAAAGGGCTACCAAGTCCGGCCACTTTGTGATTTTCACAACCCACGCAATGGGCTACCAAGTCCGGCCACGTTGCGGTTTTCACAATCCACACGATGGGGCTACCAAGTCCGGCCACATTGTGGTTTCAAAACACATCTCATCATGACCCATACCCTAGGTGTCATGTTACTAGCTTTCTTGATTTTCGTGTCTCGTTACATGCATAAACTCCGCTATAAGACTTTTCTAATCGACGAACATTTTCCAAAACTTGAAACTAATTTAACAAAATCATCCAACTCTGAACTACTTAGCATGCTTGAATCACCAAGAACTAACATAAAACATGCATTTCCAACATTTAATCAAAAGATAACCTTATCTACGATCAAAGTAACTTCCAAACAACATGCGATTTATACAATACATAGAATTAGAGTGAAAAACTACTTTATACTTGGAAAAGTAGGTAAGGATAACTACCGTTCTTCTAGGTGGTGACGGCTACGGAAGTTTTGGTCGTTGGTTTTGGATTCGGCAGCGTAACGGCCCTCGGATTGCTTCGAAAGGAAAAGAGTTGTACTTCTTTTCCTAGAAACAACTTCCTAACTTAACTACGCTACTTTTAGGGATCTAAGAGTGGTATTTGGAAGTAGTTTGGTGGTATTGCTCAAGAACACTCAAGAACAAAGAAAGTTCTTGAACTTTGGACAAGAATACTAGAAATTCTAGAGAGAAGGAAGAGCAATGCTTGAGGTGTGAGTTCAAGGCATGGAATGACTTGCTATTTATAGGCAAACTTTGGCTCCCTCTCCTCTCTCATGGCCGGCCCCCCTCTCTCTCTTTCTCCCTCAAATTTTAACACTTGTCAAGCTATCTTTGAAAGATCAAAATCTAATCCTAGGCTTGCAAGGCTATGATGTGTACTAAGGATTTGATCTTGAAACTAATTTGTGGTGGAGATGAGATTGGTACAAGATCCAAGGGTTTAACAATTGAAAGATGTACAAAGGAATACAATGGAGTTAAGATTTGCTTGGAAGATTAAGAATCCAAAGGATTGGAAGTACCATGGAAGATTAAAGGTCAAGAGTACTATCAAATCTCTCCCCTCCTCTCTCCCACATCCGGCCCCCCTCTCCTCTCTCTCTCTCTCTCTCGGCCCATCTCTCCTCTCTCTCCCTCTCACTCTCTTGCCAAGTACATATATATATATATATATATATATATATATATATATATATATATATATGCATGTATAAATGTTCAAGTAAACAAATAAAAAAAGTAGTACTTTTAGTATCAAAGATCAATATAGACTTTAAGGCCTAGGATTTTCTATTTAAACACATGTGTACAATACTTAATTAAATAACTTCCAAGTACTAATATATATATACACATATGTATCCATCTAGTTAGTTAGTTCAAAATCCCATTAAAAAAATAATAAAAGGTACTTTGGGAATCTTGGTACCATGTACTTTTTAATTAAAGTATTAAGTACTTTGCCACATGGGCTAAAGAAAAAGTTTAATTTAATAAACCCCATGGTACCTTGAAAGATTCACTCTTTTATCCATTGCGTAAAAATTCCCCTAACTTCTATTATCCAATGGATAATAGTTATTAGGTCACTTTTAATATTAAAATAATCAAAAAGTACTTTAAAGTAAGTATACTTTTAATATAAACAAATGGGATTCTATTATCCAATGGGTAATAGTTTCCCTAACATTTATTATCCAATGGACAAAGAAAAAAACTAAATTGATTAAAAGAAAAAGAATATTAAATTCTTAGTCTAGGGTTCAAAAGGTTCAAAAGTTCCAATGAGGGGCAAAATGGTCATTTTACGGTGACTAGATGACTTCCTAGTTTAGTTTCTCCAACCGGAGGGTTAGAAGCTAACTAGGCTTGCTAAGTAGGACTAAAGCGCAAGAAATGAAAGCTCAAGGGCTAAAGTGCAGTTATAACAATTACCGAAATTTAAAGCAATTCAAGCAATTAAAAATAATAACTCGAATAAGAAAATAAATTTCCATTTATTGAAATTCAGAATTATTACAGTGATCCCTTTGGTCTTGGCCGAGACACTCATGGGTTTGGATTTAGTATGCATAGGCCAGTCAGTTGTTTTTAGTGGAAGCTCACTTTTGCTTCTGGTAAACTCACTCAACTCACCTTTTTCTGATTTTTCGCATGTTCTCATTTTACCTCGACACTCGGCTTAAGCTGCTCCCTAATTCCTTACTTATCTTTTCGCTCAGGCTTTATCTGACTTCTTACTTGTCTTTTCGCTCATGCAGCTGTGGCTATCGAACAAACTGAACCTACTACATCCGCCAGTCGCGGGCTGGCACTTGTTTCCAAAGAGAATCCACCAGAGGGAGATGAGATACCCTGATTTAGATGTTATGGGCTGGTATGAGTTCATGCAGCAGATGCAACCTGATGAAATTGCCTGGAGGTGCCCCTGGCTGGACTTTCCGGACATGGCTGTCCATTCTGATGGCTTTGACAGGATGGTTATTGCAGGACTGACCAACTTCACCTTCTACATTTCCGGCCGCATCCTTCATCAACTGGGCGCTCCCCAAAAGAATAACAATATCAGCACCAGGGATTTCCGCATTCCCAACTTCAATGCTCAGACACTCAACAGCTATTAGAGGCGCTGGGGCCTTAGGGTTCTCCAGGCAGAAGTGCTAGATTTTACCCTGAGGCTGAGAAATCACTATAGACAGTGGCTGAGAGCAGATGTGCACACAAGAGAAAATATTGACCGACTCCGAACCACCCTGCTGTATTTAGAATAAGCTGTGAGCCGTTAGGCTTCTCAAGCATTTTGTTCTGTTATTCATGCTTCACTGTTTTAATGCTTTTATGCTCAGCTTGTGTATTAGAAATAATAATTTTTCAATAAAGTTAAAAAAGGAAGGGTTTTCCCCTTCTGATTCTCCAATGCAGCGTAGCTTGCTCTCGACCCTTTTCGCCTTGCGGTGTGGGCCCGAAACGCCAAACCATGGATCAGCTTGATAGAATATGACCGAGTCTCAAAGTGAGACTGCCTACGTAACCCTTTTAAGGGAATCAGGTCAGAACGTAGTTCAGGCAAAGGTTCGCTTGTGTATTTTACCTCGCCTTTTACGCTCTAACTTTTGCCTAGAACCGCCTTTTCAGGTTTTCAGTCTATTGAGCTTTCGAATTTTGCCTATTTATTTTTGCCTAGACCGCCTCCTTAGATTTTCGGTCTAGTAGGCTGCTCTAACTTTTGCTTGGAACTGCCCACCCTTGTGGTTTTCAGCCCAACGAGCATCTCTCAAGGATAATAACGCTTGAGCTGATCCAGGTTGACCAAGGTATTGAATTCGTTTCCGTCGGAATCGATGAGCTTGGCAGCACCCCCAGATAGGATGGTCTTGATGATGTACGGCCCAAAACACTTCGGTCGGAACTTCCCGCGAGGATCGAACACTGGAACCCGGATCTCCTTTGTAACCATGTCCCCTTCCACCAAACCTCTAGACTTCACCTTCTTATTAAAAGCTCGGGCAATTTGACACTGATAACTTTGAACATGATACAGTGCACGGAGCCTCCTCTCATCAAACAACATGAGCTCAACAAACCTTCCTCTCAGCCATTCAGCCTCCTCAAGACCACTTTCAGCCATGACCCTCAAAGATGGAATTTCAAGCTCAATGGGCAGTATTGCCTCCATTCCATAAACTAGGGAGAACGGAGTCGCGCCGGTAGAAGTGCGGATTGATGTATGGTACCTCCAGAGTGCCAGAGGTAACAGCTCGTGCCAATCCCTTGCAGATTCAGCAGTCTTCTTGATGATCATCTCGACATTTTTGTTTGCGGCCTCGACTGCTCCATTTGTCTGCGGACGATAGGTCGTGGAATGTTGGATTTCGATCTTGAACTCCTCGAATAGCTCCGAAACCCTGCCTTTGAAATGACTTCTGTTATCCGACACGAAAGCCTGAGGAACACCATACCGGTAGATGATGTTCTTTTGAATAAACTGCGCGACTTGAACCGTTGTCAGGGTTTTGTAGGATCTAGCTTCAACCCACTTAGTGTAATAATCAATGGCTACCAGTATGAACCTGTGGCCGTTCGAAGCAGAGGGTCTGATTATTCCGATAACATCGATGCCCAATACCGAGAAAGGCCAAGGCGAGGTTATGTCATAGAGCTTAGATGGAGGCACATGCTGCAGGTTAGCGTGGATTTGACATTTGTAACAATGCCACACGTAGTCAATACACTGCGACTCCATTGTAGACCAGTAATAACCTTGTCTGAGGATTTTCCTTGCAAGCATAACACCACTTATGTGAGGACCGTAGACTCTTTCGTGAATCTCCTCCATTATCCTTGCCACTTCGGCGCCATTTACACATAGCTTGTGCATCCCACAGTGAGACCTTCGATACAGCTTTCTCCCACAGATGATGTACTGAGTGGCCAGACGTTGCAGGGCGATTCGATCCTTCTTAGTCGCCCCGGCGGGAAACTCCCCTCGCTCCACGAAGTTCCAAATATCATGGTACCAGCGTAGGCCATCATCGACATCATCGATGGGGTTGACATATTCATAAGCGGGTAAGTCCCTCTGTTCGATCACAATTGGCCGCATCTTGACTCCTATCGGAAGTTTGATCATTGAAGCCAAAGTCGCCAAAGCATCGGTGAACTGATTCTTCAAGCGTGCAATATGAGTGAAGGTCACCTTATTGAAGCGAGGAATTAGTTCTTCTAAATCTTGGTGATAAGGCTTTAACTTTTCCTCACGAACTTTCCCGTCCCCATTAGCCTAAGGGACTACCAGATTCGAATCTCCGATTACCTCGAGTTTCTCGACCCCCAAAGCAATTGTAGCTTCCATTCCAACAATGCAGGCCTCATACTCAGCTTGATTGTTAGTGACATCGAAATTCAACTTGAAGGCAAGCGGAAGATGAGCACCGGCGGGTGTGATCAGCAACACCCCAATTCCGAACCTTTTCTGATTAGCAGCCCCATCGAAGTAGAGCGTCCAGACTTCCTCAATTATAGTCAGCACGTCTTCGTCTGGAAAAGTGAAATCCACATCCTTTGGCCCTTCAACTAGGTGATCAGCCAAGAATTCCGCCACATCACGGCCCTTCACTGACTTTCTCGTGACATGTTGGAGATCGAACTCAGCCAGCAGAAGCAACCAATGTGCTAGCTTATGAGTGAGTGCCGGCTTCTCAAATAGATACTTGATAGGGTCCATCCGAGAAATCAGCTTCACCGAATAGGCTAGCATGTAGTGTCTAAGCTTTTTGGTAGCCCAAAATAGCGCCCAACATGTCTTCTCTAAAGAGGTATATCGCTCCTCGTCTCCTGACATTTTCTTGCTCAGATAGTAAATGGCTTTCTCGGCTTTATTTTCCCCTTCCTGCGCTAGCAAACATCCCATGGCTGTCGAAGTCACGGACAAGTACAGAATCAAGGGTTGACCTGGCGTAGGTGGCATCAATACTGGTGGGTTCTGCAAATACCTTTGAATAGACTCAAAAGCGGCCTGGCACTTGTCTATCCACTCAAATGGGACGTCCTTCTTGAGTAGTCGAAACAGTGGCTCGCAAGTCAGAGTGAGCTTGGCGATGAACCTGCTAATGAATTGAACCTTTCCCAAAAAAACTCCACACTCCTTTTTCAGACCGTGGGGGCTCCATTTCGAGAATTGCTTTGATCTTGCATGGGTCTACCTCGATCCCTCTCTTGGTAATTAGAAATCCCAACATCTTGCCTGCTGTGACCACAAACGTGCACTTTTGCGGGTTGAGCCGCACGTTGTACTTGCGAAGCCTTTCGAGAAACTGTCTGAGTGAAGGAAGGTAGTCCCCCTTTTCTTTCGCCTTTACGATCATGTCGTCAACATATACCTCGACCGTCTTGTGGATGAAGTCATGAAACAGGGTCGTCTGCGCCCTTTGGAAGGTACATCCAGCGTTCTTCAGACCAAACGGCATCTTCACATAGCAATAAGTTCCCCATTCAATGATGAACGTTGTCTTCTCCTGGTCCTCTGGAGCCATGAAGATCTGGTTGTATCCCGCGAATTCGTCTACAAACGAAAGCAAAGCATGCCTCGCCGTGTTGTCGACAAGCACGTCGATATGAGGCAAGGGAAAACTGTCTTTGGGGCTTGCTTTGTTCAAGTCCCTGAAGTCGACACAGACTCGAATTCTCCCATCTTTCTTTGGAACGGGCACAATGTTAGCAACCCATTGGGGATATTCGGCGACCCTCAAGAATCCTGCATCAATCTTGGTGACCTCCTCATTGATCTTCTGAACCTAGTCCGGCCTCATTCTACGAAGCTTCTGTTTGATAGGAACATCCCCTTGCATTAACGGGATTCGGTGCTGCACTATTTCAGGATCTATACCGGGAATATCTGCATGAGACCAAGCAAAAACTTCGCAGTATTCCTTGAGCATTTCGACTATACCAGTGTGGTTTTTCGGGGACAGATTGGAACCAATTTGCATCATACGGGGATCATCCTCATTTTTCAAATTTATTAAAATTACTTCTTCTTTTAGGGGCTGAGTATGCCTTTCGTCTTCCCTTTCGATGAAGGAACGCAACTCGGCCAGGATGTTCCAATCGAAGTCGATTCCTTCATCGTTGGGGTTGACACAATTTATATAAAAGTCAGCAAAGTAGTCAGAAGTAGGATCATGTATTTCATAAAACCCAGTGGGGCTGCCAAGTACAGTTGACTCAAACTCGAAGTAAAAGCTATGACGTGGAGGGCCGAGAGGCACAAACCCCAACTCTAAGCTACACTTAGACTCGACAGACTCTGTGTCAGATTCAGATACATCGTCAATGCATGTTAAACGGGGAGTAAAAATGCAGTTATTGATACTACCATTTGCTTCGACGATAAGAGAGGTTGGATCTTTGAGAACATTCGGAGTGTCAGGCCCAAGTATCAGCACTTCAGCCTCTTCTTCCTTGCCAACCAAATCTACTTGGGAGAACAACACTTCCAAGCTCCCCTGATCAAAAGCCCCCAGCCAATCAACTCTCTCTTTGATCCTGACCAGCTGCCTCCTGAACTCTTTCCCAGCCAGCTCTTCCTTTGCTATTTCCTCCTCATCGTCAGAGCATGTGTCTGCAGCAAAGATCTCGAAACCCAGCAGCCAAACTCTAGTCACTGGATCCCAGAATGGTTCAGCCTACCCCAGATAAACGATGCTTCCTCCTTCACGGACGAAATAGCTATCAGGGTTACCATAAAGGGTTCGAGGTTTTCCCATACCTTTCCCTAGTTTGGCCTTTTTGGTAGGGGGAGTGTATCCCAGGCCAAAATGGCCTTCAGTAAAGGGAAAGATAGGGAACTCAGTGATCCCCTACTGGTTAATCCCGAGCCATAAGCTAGGCATGAATGACATCCTTCTCATAATTTCGAGAGCAGCTGAGCTGATGATAAAGTCGTCATCCATGGTAATGGCTAGGACTGAGCCGGATGTGTCAAACGAGAACCCTCCAAAGTCTGAGTCTTCTTCTCCATGCATAATCCCCAAGACAGGTGTCCCATTGTCCTTGAGCGGGCTGATCCCAGAGTCTCCGCAGATGGTTAAAGTCCCAGTAGGAAGCCCAAGCATGACCTTTTGGTGGAGGGTTGAGGGCATAGCCATGATGTCCAACCTGTGCAACCAAGGCCTTCCCAGCAGCAGACTAAAAGTAGCGGGGATGTCGACCGCATGAAATTTTATGTCCATTTCAAAGCCCTCAGCATCGAGCTTGAGCATTAAAGTCCCTTCTACCACATGACGCGTGTAACGCCCCTAATTTTAGGTACGTTAATAAAGGAAATTATTACAGAAATATTGAGTCACTGCTCATTATTACAAACGGCTCACATAGGAGCATTTAAAGTTCAAAAGATAACAAAAGGAAACTAGGAAATCCTAGTCTACGGCTCCTCTTGCTCCTCCAGCCTAGCGAGTTCCTCGGCTCCGCACGCCTCCAAAGTGAAGAGGTCACCCTGTTCATCTATCAAATCTGACATATTATATCGGCGTCGCCACCAATATAATATGCCAGGGTCACCACAAAGGCAACACCATGAGCTACGAGGGCTCAATAGTAAATCCTACCATACTAACATCGATTTCCACATGATAAGTATACACGCAGGGATAAAAGACAATAAGCTAACATGTTTGACATTTGCTTGTAACTACCGTTGGCGTTTGACTCATCGTTAACTTTTTCATTGTTACACTTTGTCAAAAACACCTTTTAACTCACCCAACCTCGATTCCGCCGTTCCGGGCTCTCGAGTATCCTCACAATGGTTCCGCCGCACCGGGTTCCCATTGGCACACAAGCATTGGTTCCGTAACGCGGATACCAAGCCAAACACACCCAACCTCGATTCCGCCGTTCCGGATTCTCGAGTATCCTCACAATGGTTCCGCCGTACCGGGTTCCCATTGGCACACACACACACTTACGTAATACTCTTGAAATAGTCATTACGTAGTTTCAAAGATATTTTCCAACCGGGAAAACACAACAACCTTTTTAAACACACCCTAGGTGCCATATGTCTACTTTCTTGATTTTCGTGTCACGTTTGCATGTGAGACTCCGCGTGTGAGACTTTTACAAACAATAAGCATGATTCCAACTTCGAAATGGTAAAGTAAGAACATTTAAGCCACTTAGCATGCTTGGATACAAAAAAATAACACAAACAAGCATTTCTACTTTTCAAACAACAAACAAGCCATTTTTAAAGTAAGATCACGATTTCTTTGCAAATCAAAGTAAGCTTTTGAAAACTAGTCAAGATTACTACTAATTAGATAGAAAATAGTTAGGATTAGATAGAATTCACTACCGTTCTTCTTGGCGGTGGTTTGGACGTCGGGGTGATTTCGGCAGCGTAACGGCGCTCCGATTGCTTCGAAAGGAAAAGTTTTGGAAACCTTTTCCTAGAAACAACCTAACTAACTACTACTACTCTACTATGGGAGCCGTCGGGTGGTTTTGGAAGTAGCTCGGGGGTTTCGCTCAAGAACTCACACAAACAAAGGAAGCTTTGAACAAAAGACTAAGAAATTGGAATTTCTAGAGAGAAGGAGGAGCAATTGCTTTGAGGTGTGATTTTCAAAGAAGGAATGAGCTTCTATTTGTAGGCCAAGGGGTGCCCCTCTCTCTCATATGGCTGGCCCCCTCTCTCTCTCTTCTTCCCCAATTTTAAATCAAAACAAATCCAACTTTGAAGCATGAATCAAGGAAAAATCCTAGGCTTGCATGGCTAGGTTAGTACTAGGTTGGATTCTTGAATCAAAATGGAAGGATGAGATGAGATTGGTACACAATCCAAGGGTTAGGAAATTTACAATTTAAATGGAAATATCAATGGAAAATCAAAGGAAAATCCTAGCTTGTAAGGCTATGGTGTACCTTGGAGAGATTTGCATCCAATTGGAGGGTTGAGATGAGAATTGTACACCATCCAAGGGTTAGGAAGCTTGCTAGGTGAATATATGGGAGTACAAAGTGTAAGGATTTGAAATGGGAAGAAGATATATGCAAGGATTTGAAGTACACATCACTAATCAACCAAGACTACATCAAATCTTCCATCTCTCTCCTTTCTCTCTCTCCTCTCTCCCTTCTCTCTCTCTCTCGGCCTCTCTCTCTCTCTCTCTCTCGGGTTCTCTCTCTCTCTCTCTCTCTCTCTCTCCTCTCTCTCTCTCCTCTCTTGCATGGTACAAGCATATATATGTATATATATATGTCATACAAGTGTAAGAAAATCCCAATAAAGAAATGGTTTCAAGGGTACTTTGATATCCAAGGAGAATAAGGCTAGGATTCACTCCTACCAACTAATTAAATACTAGGGTACAATAGGCAATATAATACTCTTCCTATGTACAATACATATATACACATATATATGTATATATAAAAGTAGTAAAAATCCCATTAAACAATAATTAAAGGGTACTTTAGTTACTATTTACTTTTGATTAAAGTAATAGTACTTTTCCCCAAATTAAGGAAAGTAACTAATTAAATGGTCTAATGGCACTTAGGAAGATTAACCTCATTATCCAATGGTTAAAACTCCTCCTAACATCTATTATCCAATGGATAATAGTTATTAGGCCAAAGAAAATAATATAGTAATTAAAAATACTACTAAAGTAAGTTTACTCTTTAATATACACAATTGGGATTCTATTACCCAATGGATAATAATTCCCCTAACCATTATTGTCCAATGGTCAAAGAAATAATCCAAAAAGATTAAAAGAAAATGAACATCCAAATATAAAGTCTAGGGTCCAAAAGGTTCAAAAGTTCCAACGAGGGGCAAAACGGTCATTTTGCCAAGATTAGGGAACTTTTCGGTTTAGTTACTTTAACAAGATAGTTAGATGCTAACTAGGCTTGCTAAGTAGGACTAAAGCGAAAGAATTGAAACTTCAGGGACCAAAGTGCAATTATGGCAAAACTCAAGAATTTACGAAATTCAAGCAATTAAAATAAATAACTCGAATAATAATAATAACTTTTATTCCAAAAAAAATTCAGAGTTATTACAACGCGTGTTGTCATAGGCCTTGACCGCCAAGTTAGAAGGCGTGAAGTTATTCTTGGTGAGTCCCAGACGGTAAGCAACCCTCATCGGGCAGACATTAATTGCAGACCCATTGTTGATCAACACGGTCGGCACCCAGTGTCCTTTGCATTTGATGGTGATGTGCAACGGGCGATTGTGAGCAGTCCCATCGATAGGCAGGTCTTTTTCAGTGAAAGTAACAGAATGCTTAGAGAGCAAAGGTAACACCAGGGCGATCATGCCCTTAGGGGTGATGTCTATTGGCACGGTAAGGCGGGCTAGCACAACAAACAACCTTTCTTAATGCTCCTTTGATGATGATATCAGACTCCAAAGTGAGACAGCGGCAGGGATCCTCTCGAGTTGCTTCTGAATGACATCCTCCTCTGGAGCTCCACTAAGAATAGCTGGTGTGCTCTTTTGAGCGGAGGGAACGACGGGCCTTTGATCAGTAGGATTAGATGAGCTCCCAGCTGATAGATTGGGTGGCTGAAAGAGTCGGCCGTTACTAGTAACATTGGCAACCTTCCACCAAGAAGACGTATCCATGAAATCCCAGAAATCGGCAGGCACTGCTTCCAGTTTGCGCTTCCCCTTGTCGACTGACGCAACCATTCCTGCTGAACCCTGCCTCGGAGCTGTATTCCATTCCAAATCATCCATTACCAGTCCTTCCCAAAAAGCCGGATCCTGAGCAGCAGCTTCCTCAAACGGTGTCCTCGGGTTGGTGATGAACGGTACATCCCAGAATCCTCCATCCACCAGAGCAATGTTGACAGTCCAGACCTCGTCCCTTACATTCATGTCAACGACCTTATCATCTTCCCAAAAGTTAGCTGGTAGCAGGCTCTTGTTGAGGTCGATGATTTCATCCACCTCCCACAGGTCATCAGGCGGTGCATTCAAAACCATGATTGAACAGTCCTCACTTGGAGCCACTAACAAACACGGCTGCCCCAAAGGAACAATGTTGACAGTTGGATCATCCCCAAAGTCATACTTGTGAACAGCATCCGAGAGTGCATCGATTACAGGCAAGAAAGCCCCTAGCTGGCGAGACTCATCAGGAACAAATTCCTTTTCGACATAGAGTTCCAAGTACCGTTCACCCATGCCATTGTCAGTGCCAACTTTCTCCATGTTGGCATTCATATTCCCGGCTAACTGTGCAACGTCAGGCTCGGGACACCATATGTATTCCTCATCCTCCTCTTCAGGCAAGGCTGGCTCTGGCTGGTAGAAAAGCATGAATAACAACAGGCCATCCAACGGGTCTGCTCGCATTACATTACATTCCATTCTTCTTCCCACTGGTTTAGCTACTCTTGATTGACAACCGGATCCTGAGGGAAACTCATATGATGGCGCTCATTCCAATCGTTGGCGAGTTCTTCCTATTCTTTCGCCCTGTCCTCCATGTTCCAACCAATTGCCAGCATGTTAACGCTAAAGTCCTCTGGGAAGGTTACAAAGGGTTTGGGGTAGCACTCTGGGGCTATATGGTTAGTGGGGTTGAATATGGTGGAGCTTGGCTGGACTATAGTGGAGGTGAGGGTTATCTGGTTAACTTGAGGGTTGCCATTGTGCTATGGCATGGAGTTGGTGATTACATTAGGTTTAGGGGGGGTTGGAAGGGTGCCATTGTCCACCAAATCTTGTATTGCATGACAAAGGCGATAACAAGAATCAGTGTAATGGCCAGGCATCTAATGATAGGCACAGAAGGCATTCGGGTTGTGGCTAGGAGATGGATTTTGAGGAAGCGGGGTTAGAGCCAATGGCCTGAGGTGGCCGGACTTGATTAACCTTTCTAGCACCTGGGACAGTAGAGCCTCGAATTTGGTAAAGTTCCGAGGCTGGTTTCGGTTTTGAGGTTTTGGAGGGGCTTGCACCTGGTTGACATCGGCGATGTGGTTGGAATCCTAAGTAGCATTATTGCTGACAGATGTTGCATTGGCGAAGTTGCTGCCGCCAAACAAGGCAGTGCTGCTCCCTGTGTAAACACGAGTCTTGGATTTTGATCCTGAGGTGGAGGAAGGAGTGTCATTTTGCAGCAGAACCCCAGTTTGAAGAGCTTCCTCAATAGCAAGACCAGACTCAAATAAGGTGTTGAAATTGGCCCCTTGAACCAGTACCAGATTTTTGGTGAAATCCGGCTATAGATTACGAGAGATGATGCGGATCTGATCCTTCTCACTCAGTCGATCAGTCATTATGACTGCTTTGGCCCTCCATCGCTTGATAAAGTCTGCGAAAGACTCTTTTGCATTCATCTTGGTCGATTCCAACTCTCGAGTGGTCATCTTAAGCTGAGCATTATAATTGTAATGGGCATTGAATGCCGCATTGATATCCTCCCATGTCCGGCGTTTGGAGATATCCAGAGAGAGGAACCACTAAAAGGTGGGACAGGCTAGAGTTTGTGGGAACAACTGAGCCATTGCTTCTTCCTCGACCCCATGCAATTTCATGGCAACGTGATAAGCCAAAAGGTGCGTCTTCGGATCACCCGTTCCATCGAACTTCACAAAGTCTGGCATTTTAAACCTTTCTGGTAGCCAAGCATTTGGAAATGGGCAGAGACAGTCCCTGTCCAAACCCCCAGCACTGATCTTTTCAGACTTGGAGACGGTTTCCTCAAGTTTCGCCATTTTGGCGATCAGAGCAGCCATTTTCGGATTCGCAACAAGATGTTCGACTAAAGGAGCTTCTTCAGCTACGGGCTCGCACTCTTGTCTTTCACCACCTCCCCTTCCAGCCGGGAGCCTTTCGTTAATTAAGGCCTGCAGATTGGCCATGGCAGTATCGGCTTGGTTAGCCCTTTGTTGCATGACGGCCAAGTTGTGCTGGAGATCGGCTAGGACTGTAGCAAGATTTGGCCGCGAAGTTTCTGCCATGTCCAAGGTTTCTGTCTTGACCACTTTCGGAGATGTGGGTGGGGATGGACAGGATGGAGGAGATTCATGCAGAGTAGTTGGTGGTGAGTCCTCCCTTGACAGAGTACAAACCTGGGCTTCTGCTGCGATGAACCAAAAAGCAAACCCCCAAACAAACCCTCAGACAGACCCGGTGGACATTCCCAAGCAGGTTTGGCCCTTGTTCTCGGAGATTCCCATGGTGCAGCTAGACAACAAAGTATAAGAGCTTAGTGATAGCTTGCAGCAGTAATTTTGAAAGAATTGGAGGATAAACAATGCACATGCCAACGTCGTCGGTGTCTCCTAGACTCTAGAGCTAGGGAGAGTCCGACTCAGGACATTCGAACGCTGCTCGAATCCTCAGATTTCTTTTCGACGGATGTATCCTTGATTGGATCGACTAACACTAAGGGATGTCAAAATAGCCTAAGACTTGGCTATTCCTCTCGAAGTTTCAATGCTGGAGTTCGGAACGATTGGGTGTGGATGTCATGATACCATAACCAAGGCGGTGTAAGCAGCACTGTGCCGGAGCCTAAGCAATGAGAGTGATTTGCACTTTTAACCTGGATGGTGTAAGTATCACAACATTCCCTCCATTGTTCCTGGTTTTCCGTTTGAAACTTCGACTGGGTTTAGACAAGGTTTTAGAAAGCATTGATTTCTCAAAGTTTTTGTGATTAAAGGATCTTGAAACTTGACAACGTGCACCCTTGCGATGCACGACTCTTCATCAGTTCAAGACAGCATCCTAATGGTCCTAAGACAAACTCGACAACCTAAAAGCCGCCCTAGCATGCTCCTACGCAAGACGGGATGAATGTATGTACAGGCGTGCGATATGGAAAGCTGTAACATATAGACAGTATATGAGGGTTAGATGCAAGTAATCCTACCCTGTGGGTTCTTGTCTTAGGTTGAAAGGTTCTAGTGCTTTGTACACATGTAGAGGCCGGTTTTGGTTTAAAGGGTTTCCTCTAACTAGAGCCGCAGTATACCTCCCATTGCAACACGTGTAGCAAAGCAATGGTCGAACGATATTACGACTCATCATCGTCCAAGGTTGTTGGGTGTTCGAGGACCCCGAGCTCTAGTAAACTGTGCCGGTTACCCAAAACACCTCAATAGGGCAACCAACATCGATGCACATGAAGAATGCCAAAACAAATGATTTGAACGAAAGAGAAACACAAGGTCTTTGAAAAATGCCTTTTGAAGCTTGGCTCACTTTTATTAATCAATACTTGGAGAAAACTACACAAGCGAACAATAGAAAAAGCCCCAGTTCGGATTGGTCGGATGCTGAGATCCTGTTACGTTACGATTCCATTCTTCAGCAGTGCAGAGCGTACTATTTTGACAAGCTTTTAACAAATCGTTCATTTATGTATTAATGTGTAACGCCCCTAATTTTAGGTACGTTAAAGGGATAATTTATTACAGAAAATAAAGAGAGCCACTGCTCATTATTACATCATAACTCTCGTAAGAGTATTTTAAACACAAAATAGGGAACTAGGGTTCCTAACTACTACTCCTCTTGTTCCTCCATCCTAGCGAGTTCTTCGACTCCGAACGCCTCCAAAGTGAAGAGTTCGCTTTGTTCGTCTATCAGATTTGACATATTATACCGGCGTCGCCACCCATATAATATGCCAAGGTCACCACAAGGTAACACCATGAGTTACGAAGGCTCAATAGTAAAATCCTACTTACTAACTCTTAACTTATGAACCAGAGTTTATAATAAAACATCGATTTCCACATGATACGTGCATTCACAGTACACAAGACAATAACATTTAGCACATCTACAATTGCTTTATAACTATCGTTGTTGTTCATTTATTTTGGCTCATCGTAGACCGTGTTGTTATTTCCATTTCTTTTTTTAAAAACCCCTTTGTAACTCACCCAACCTCGGTTCCGCTGTTCCGGGTTCCCGAGTATCCTCACAATGGTTCCGCTGCACCGGGTTCCCATTGGCACACATTGCATTGGCTCCGTACCGCGGATAACCAAGCTACTCACCCAACCTCGGTTCCGCCGTGCCGGTCTCCCGAGTATCCTCACAATGGTTCCGCCACTCCGAGTTCCCATTGACACACACATAACTCACATAATACCCTTGAATTGGTCATTACGTAGTTTCGAAAATATTTCCATCCTTGGAAAACACATTACTTCCTTGTTAAACCACACCCTAGGTGTCATGTTTCTACTTTCTCGGTTTTCATGTCTCGTTCTCATGCAAGACTCCGCGGTGTAAGACTTTACATACAAACATGCATTTCATAAGACTATTCCAACAAGATCATCCAACTCTAAGCTACATAGCATGCTTGAAACATCTTGAAAATAAACCATGCATTTCCAACATTTAATAAAAGATAACTTTATCTACTTTTAAAAGTAATGATCAAAGTTACTACTAAATAACATCATATTCTTTAACATATGATTTGAAACGATACTAGAGTTAGAAGGGCAAGATTAAACTACCGTTCTTCTTGGCGGTGGTCGGCTATGGAAAGTTGGTCGTCGGTTTTGAGTTTCGGCGGCGTAACGGCTCCGGATTGCTTCGAAAGGAAGAGAGATGATCTTTTCTCTTCCTAGAAACAACTCACTAACTTTAAATAAGCTACTTTAAAGGTTAAAAGGTGGTTTTGGAGGCGGTTTGGTGGTTTTGCTCAAGAACTCTCAAGAACTCAAGAAAAACAAGAACTTTGGAACTAAGAACTCTTGGAATTTCTAGAGAGAAGGAAGAGCAACGCTTGAAGGTGTGAGTTTAAGCTTTGGAGTGGCCTTCTATTTATAGGCAAGCTCACCCTCGTTGGCCGCCCCCCCCCCATTCCTCAATTTTCTTATTCCAATAAAATCAAGTTCTATGGAAATCAAAGGCTAAAATGCTAGGTTTGCATGGCTAGGGATGTACCAAGGATTTGATCTTGAAAGGTTTTGTGGTGGAGAAGAGGTTGTACAAGATTCTTAGGGTTAAACAAATTGAAAAATGTACAAAGGAGGACAATGGAAGTTAAGTTTGCTTGGAAGAACAACCATCCAAGGATTTGGTAGTACTTTGGAAGATCAAAGATCAAGGTGCACATCAAATCCTCTCTTCCTCTTCCTCTCTCTCTCTCTCTCTCTCTCTCTCTCTCTCTCTCTCTCTCTC
>BPLS01029978.1:178320-202046 GCA_019656275.1 Rhododendron kiyosumense | reverse complement strand
TTCCCCCCACATGGGCCCCCACACTTATCAGGGGTGATCGCCCCGTTCACGTCGGGGACAGTGCCAGCTCCTCGGAGACTGCACTGGCTTTGGCACAGGCTCTATCCTTGCCTGTGGATATGCAGAAGGAAGCTGCCTCCCCAGCAGACAGGCTCATTTCCACTGGTCTTGTTAGTGGGATTAAGGTAAACTCATTCCCTTTCATAATAATGCCCCTTGGTTAGGACTTGCTTTAACCCTTTGTTTGTTGTTTGTACAGTTTATTCAAAAGATGATGACACTGGGCCAAAAGTTCAATGAAGCCGAGACCGAGAGGGTCAAGCTGCTAACGGACAACACAAGGTTGCTCTGAACAATCTCGAGGCTCGAGAGGGAGAGAGACAACGCCAAGTCTGATTACGCTGAGGCTAAGAACAACCTCGACACTGCTGAGGACAACCTCAAGCAGGCTTTGGCTGAAATCGATAACACCAAGAAGGCGGCCTATGACGCGGGGTACGAGGCCGGATACGAAAAGGGTTTTGATGCCACAACAGCCAGTTATGTGGAGCAGATGCCGGCAATACAATCAAATATGGGCTTCCAGCTGGGAGGCCTGTTTGGCCAAAGTCGGAGTCGCAGAAGATTCCCCCTTGTGGGTCGAGAATGATCTTCCCAGCAGCCGGGCAGCAGCTGCTGAGGAGCAGGATGATGACCCAGCTGACGATATGGACCAGCAAATCGATGAGTTTGCTCAAGCAGATGAGGAGAATCAGGTAGGGCCACAAGGGCCAGGGACCGAACAAGAATCGGTCCAGGAAGCTGTCAACGAACCCGCTGTTAAGGAGAGAAGTAGTGCTGCTGAAGATGTCACAGTGGATGTGCTTCCTGAGATCCAAAACCTGGATTAAGGTATCCGATAGGTGAGATCGAATTCCCCGAACAATCAATGCAGGTCCTGCGAGACCGTAGTTTATTTCAGCCCTGCGAGGCATCTGACTTTGATATCTCTTTTTTTGTTTTTCTTTTTGGTTTGTGATGGAATAGTACTTGGCCCTTCGTGGCGTGACTGTGAATGTCTTGTGATTGCTCGGCCCTTCGTGGCTTTCATGTAGGTATCTCGTACTTTTGCTTCAAAACAGCTCGTGCTTTCAATCTTTTCTTAAGTATGTTCGAACTTAAATTTATTTGTCTTTTGTTATGACATATTTTGTCATGACAGAAGAAAGCCTTTCGTTCTTGATATTTTGCATGTTCACGTATGCAAGCCTCCAATGTTTGTATCAGAACCCGAACATCCACGTGTGTTCTATATACATCCCAAGTTTTTTCATACTTGGGATAAATTTCTCATACTTAGATTTCACTAAGTATTTGGCATGTCTCGTTATGCCTCACAGGATCAAGTATTTCGTACTTAATTAATAAGCCTTAGACTTAAGTATATTCGTACTTAGGCATTTCATAAGTATTTCGTACTTATAGGTATCTCATACCAGATGTTTCTTAAAATTCCTTTGGTAAAAAGGTTAATCGTAAGTTTCTCGGACTTATAGCATCTTATATTCTTTAGCACAATCATTTACTCGAATGATTGTACCCGAACAGCTGCATGTGTTTTGTATGCATCCCAAGTGTTTTCATACTTGGGGTACATTTGTTTAAAAGTTTCTCATACTTTAGCGTTTATTCGTGCGCGATTCTTAAGCTATCAAGCATAGGTATGTTCATATATGGCGTTCGTGCCAATCCCATGCTCCCCAATATGAATAATGAAAAGAAAAATCAGTATTCATATTAAAAAACCAAATATTTCAAAAAGCTGAATATATTATGAAGAAAAGGGTGTCTTTATTCATAGACTGAACTTAAGGGGGCGTTATTCGTACCCCTTACAACTAAAAATAAGAAACAGAAGGGGACTTTATTCGTAATTCCCACACAATCACGTGGTGAAGCAAAACTGAATTCTTTTAAACAAAGAATTTTCTCAGATTATGAGCATTCCATGGCCTCGGAATTGGGACGCCGTCCAGATCAGCCAACCTGTAGGCCCCAATGCCCACAATCTCTATTACCCGATACGGGCCTTTCCAATTGGCTCCTAGCTTGCCTTCGTTGGCTACCTTGGTGTTCCCGAGCACCTTTCGTAGTACAAGGTCCCCAACACTAAATTCTCGTGGGTGAACGTGCTTATTGTAGCTCTTCATCAGCTGTTCCTGGTACGAGGCCAAATGGACTAGGGCCCTTTCTCTCCTCTCCTCGGCGAGGTCGAGCTCAATTTCAAGGGCTCTGTCATTGCCCCCACTTTCAACCAACACAATCCTGTTTGTTGGAAGTCCTACTTCTAGAGGTATAACTGCCTCTGTACCATACGCCAATGAATAGGGGGTCTCTCCCGTAGACCTCCTTGGTGTTGTCCTATGAGCCCATAAAACAAGGGGCAATTCATCCGGCCATTTCCCCTTGGCCTTATCCAACCTCTTCTTGATCCCATCAAGAATGGTTTTGTTAGACGCTTCTGCCTGCCCATTACTTTGAGGTAGGCTGGAGTGGAATAGTAATTTCGAATTCCATATTGGGCACAAAACGCCTTGAATTTCTTTTGAAATTGGGACCCGTTATCTGTGATCAAAGAATAAAGAACCCCAAATCGAGTAATAATACTCTTCCACACGAACTTCTCGACCATGGGTTCAGTAATTTTGGCCAGTGGTTCAGCCTCGATCCATTTGGTGAAATAATCCGTTGCAACCAAAAGGAATTTTCGGTTCCCAGTTGCTTTGTGCAGTGGACCCACGATGTCCATTCCCCATTGAGCAAACGGCCAAGGACTTGTCAAAGGCACCAAATCCTCCGCAGGTGTTCGAATCATTGGTGAGAATTTCTGACATTTCTCACAAATTTTAACATACATCTTTGCATCCTCCTGCATATGTGGCCACCAGTAGCCTTGGGTAATTGCTCGGTGGGCAATGGATCTTCCCCCAGCATGACTTCCACATATTCCTTCATGTATTTCATGAAGAAATCTCTGAACCATCTCGGGCTGCACGCACAACAAATATGGGCCGGTAAAGGACTTTCTGTAGAGCTTCCCTTCCGGGGACAGCCAAAACCATGCTGACTTGGTTTTGACCTTATGTGCCTCCTTCTTGTCAGCGGGGAGTATTTCATCTCGTAAAAACTCCACAATTGGGTCCATCCAACTTGGACCTTGGTTCACTTCCAAAACTAACTCCACACTTCTACCAATGCTCGGCTCATTCAAATACTCAACTGCAACTCTTCGCTTGAGTTCAGTTGGGACTGCTGCAGCCAGCCATGCCAACGAATCGGCATGTGCATTTTGTCCGGAGCTTATCTGTTCAATGTGGACCCTCTCGAAGGTGTCGAGCAAATCTTTGGCAGCTTCCACGTATGCCGCCATTTTTTCGTTTCGGGCCTGATACTCGCCGGACAGCTGATTTACCACAAGCTGCGAGTCACAATGCACCCTAACTCTTTTTGCCTTCAGAGTCTTCGCACTTCTTAACCCAGCTAGGAGTGCCTCGTACTCCGCCACGTTATTTGACGCGCTGAATCCCAGCCGAACAGACAGTTCTATCATAATTCCTCCAGGAGGAAAAAGAACAACACCAATTCCTGAACCAGTATTACAAGATGATCCGTCGACGAATAAATTCTATTCCTTGCCATCCTGTTCGGCTGAGACCTTGTCCCTCGTGGACAAGGTTCTACTCTCCTGTCCTTTTTTCGTAGGAGGCAGGGGAGCTACTGTGGGAGAGAACTCTGCCACAAAATCAGCCAGCACTTGGCCTTTGATTGCTGTTCGTGGTTGATAATCAATATCATACTGACTCAACTCGACGGACCACGTCGAGATTCTTCCAGAAAAATCTGCCTTTCGCAGTAGTGACTTCAATGGAAACTCAGTGTACACTACAACCCTATGGCTCTGGAAGTAGTGTGGCAGCTTTCTCGTTGCTGTCCTAAGTGCCAGGACAAGTTTTTCTAGGGGCAGATATCTCGTTTCTGCATCTAGCAATGTCTTGCTAACATAGTAAATTGGGATTTGCTCAACTCCCAAATCCCTTAACAAGACTGCACTCACAGCATGCTCAGAAACAGCTAGGTATAAAATCAAGGACTCACCTGGCTGTGGGGTCGACAGAAGTGGTGGCTCAGCCAGATACTTCTTTAGGTCCTAGAAAGCTTGCTCACATTCTGTTCCCCCTTCAAATCCTTCCCTTTTTTTCAACAACTGAAAGAAAGGCCTACACTTGTCGCTTGATCTGCTGATAAATCTGTTGAGGGCTGCAGCCATCCCAGTTAGTCTTTGAACCTCCTTCGTGGTTTTGGGACTTTGCAACTTCTGCAAGGCCGCAATCTGATCTGGGTTAGCCTCAATTCCCCTCATAGTCACCAAGTGCCCTAAGAATTTTCTAGAACCAACCCCAAACGCACATTTCGAGGCGTTGAGTTTCAATTTGTACTTCCTCAAGATCTCAAAGACTTCTCTCAAGTCTGTAATATGCCCTTGCTTGTCTCGGCTTTTTACCACCATATCGTTTATGTAAACCTCCATAGTTTTCCCGAGCAGCTCTCTGAACATGATAGTTGCAAGCCTTTGGTATGTCGCCCCTGCGTTTCTCAGCCCAAACGGCATGACACTGTAGCAATACAAACCCCGTGGGGTGATGAAAGACGTCTTCTCTTGATCGGGCCCATACATGGCAATTTGATGGTATCCTCGATACGCATCAAGAAAACTCATTCGCTCGTAGCCAGCTGTTGCATCAACCAACTGGTCTATCCTCGGGAGGGGAAAACTATCTTTGGGGCAGGCTTTGTTCAAGTCTGTGAAGTCCACACAGACACGCCACTTTCCATTCTTCTTTTTCACGACCACGGTGTTGGACAGCCACTCAGGGTAGTGAACCTCGCGTATTGCTTTTGCCTCAAGCAACCGATTAACCTCTTCAACAACAGCATCCACGTGCTGCACGGCAGCCCTACGCTTCTTCTGAATAACTGGTTTATGCTGAGGGTCAACATTCAGATGGTGACAGATTATGTCAGCATCTACACCAGGCATCTCTTCTGGTACCCATGCAAACACATCAACATATTCCTTCAGAAACTGTATTGACTCGGTTTTTTCCTCTGCTGGTAGTGACTCCTCAATCAAAAAATATCTTTCAGGATCAGCCTCGTTGATCTGAATCTTTTCCAAACCTTCGATCACCTTATCAGCCGGGCATCTTCCGACATCCTCAATAGTCGGTTGATCTGGCACTTCCAGGGTATGAACATGATGGGCCTTTGGGGCCCTCTTAATGATGGAGATCAAACACTGTTGGGCCGCTTTCTGGTTACCCCTGATTGATTCAATCCCATTGGATCCTGGGAATTTCACCATCTGGTGGTAAGTCGAGGAGACTGCCCTCATCTTGTGTAACCAGGTTCTTCCTATAATCGCGTTATAAGAAGAGGGGACGTCTACAACCAGAAAATCTGTTCTTAAAACAACTGAACCTGCTCGAACAGGCAGGGTCACCTTTCCAAGGGGCCACACTGCCCCTGCACCAAACCCAACCAATGGTGTCGTGGACTGTTCCAAATCTGTCTGGGCCAGTCCCAGTTTCTTGAACGCGTCGTAGTACATCACCTCTGTACAACTTCCTGAATCCACTAGGATCCTTTCAATGTCATACTCTCCAACTCGTAGGGTTATGACCAGAGCATCGTTATGAGGTATCTGGACCTCTCCCAAATCATCATCTGTGAAGGCTACGCTCTCACTGCTTACATCATTCTTTCGCACTCTTTTATTGCCCAATCGCATCACGTGCTGATCGTGCTTAAATTGCCTTTGCAACAGTCTAACCTCATTTCTCGTATAAGGTGCAGCCAACCCATGTATCATATGGATTACTCCCTTAGGATTCTGCTCGTAATCCAGTTCCATGGCCTTCTCCTTTTCCTTGGAATCCTCCTGGATAAATTCCTTGAGATAGCCCCGAGAGACCAAATCATCGAGGTGTTTCTTGTACATCTCGCAATCTTCAGTCATGTGGCCCCAAGCCTTGTGGTAGCTGCAGTGCTGATTCGTAGCACGTCTAGCGTCTTTATCTCCGCCAAGGCTCGGAGGCCACTTGAAGTACGGCTGATTCTTTATTCGATAAAGAATCCTGTAAATTGGCTCCTTCCAAACTGTGGTGATGGAAAAGAAGGACTTGGGGTCAGGGGCCTGCTTTTCCTTGTACGGATCCTTCTTAGCCTGCCCATACTCTTTGCGCTCCTTGTACGTTTTGGGCTCAGGTTTGTCCGCCTTCTTTGCTGGCGTCTTGGGCTCTTCAGCAGCAATCCTGCCATCCTCGCGGAGTATGTCATCCTCCATTCTGGCGTGCTGCTCTATTCGCTCCATCAGTTTGGCCAACATAGCCACCGGATGTTTATTCAATGAGCGACGCAGTTCTCCCCGAACAGGCAAACCGGTTTTGAAGGTTGCTATGGCATATTCCTCACTGCAACTTTCAATCTCGTTGAAAGTTTCCCAGTACTTCTTTGCATAGTCTCTGATCGGCTCGTTTTCCACCTGTTTCATGGTGGACAGACTCTCAAAAGTCTTTGGGGCCTTTCTGCTTGTCAAGAACCGAGCAGTGAATTCCTCGGCTAACTGCCTCCATCCTCTTATGGATCGTGGTGCCAGTTTATGAAACCAGCTCAGGGCCACCTTGCCAAGACTCGACGGGAACATTTTGCATAGAATGGCATCATCACCATCGTGCATGAACATGGCCTGTTGGTAATGCTGTATGTGAGCCACAGGGTCCGTGTTTGTCTCGTAAAGCACGAACGCTCCGTGCTTCACTCTGCTCGGCAACCTGGCCTCTTGCAGCCTCCTTGCAAACGGGGAGGCTGCGATGTTACTCAGGGCTTTACGCGACGCTTCTCGTGCGGACACTGTCCCTTCTTCTTTTTCAATCGTCTTGTGAGCCGTGGCTTTGGCCCAATCAGCATCAGGTCTCTCGTACCTGTCACGGTGATGCTTCCTCGTCTTTTCTTCAGATGAGGAACTTCGTTCTCTGCTCCTTCTTCTTCGTGAAGAAGCCCTCCGCCTTTCTGGCGTACGGTCTCTACTTCTGCTTCTCCTTCTCCTTCTCCGTGGGGAAGCTTCACCCTGTCTCGTGGTGGGACTATTGCTCCTGCTCCTTCTTCCTCGTGAATAGGGATCTTTACGGACTAACAGAGCCCTCCTATCTTCTCCGGAATTCCTTCGTGAAAGTCCGGAGTCCTCCGGGTGATCTCGTATCCGCTGCAGCTCTCGTATCTCGTACTCTCGTCTCTTGATCAAACGAGCGTACTCCTCAATTTATTTCCTCTTTAAGTCGAGGATGTCCTCGCTGTTATGGACACTTTTTGAACGGTCCACCGATGCCTCTCTTCGGTGGGATTTGCTCCTTCTCGTGGAGCCAGTAGCTGCTTTGTCCTCTCTTCCAGCGGGCTTTCTCGGAGCTCTTGGTGGAGATTTATCCCCTCCACCAGTTAGCTGGTTCTTTGGATCGAACGGCGTGGTTGGATCTTCTTCCATCATGGTTATATTTTCACGAACTTGTTCGTTTCCCACAGACGGCCCCAATTGTAGGGGGATGAAAACAGTTAGCGTTCTGAACAACACTAAGCTGGAGCGACTTCACGTGCCTCTACACCGGAACCCTAGTTCTTCGTCGGAACCCTAATCTGCAAGACAGACAAGGGGTGAGCGCACCTTTGCCCCTCGTGGCAAAGGCCCTCCGATGGCAAAATTAGTATCACGTACTGGTTATCAAACCCTAATTATCAGTAGGAAAGCAATAAGAGATAGCCAAATATTGCGTACCTTTTACCTCCAGGTCTACCTCGTATTTATAGATGCACGGATGCTTGCAGCCCAAGCATCCCTGCTGCCCTAGGATTCCTACCTCGTATAGGAAACCTAATATCCTACGGATTCTCGTTCCTTATCTGTATAATATCTTAATCTTTATAGGACTCTCAGTCCTTTTGGGACTCTTTCCCATAATTATCCGAACACCCCACTCACGTTGGGTCTATTGCCTCGATCCTATATAGTCGAGATCTTATCTTTTTACGGAATATTATCACTCTGGAGTATCCTTGCCGCAACATGATTTAGGGCAACTTCCTCCACTGTTCGGCTACCTCTTTGCCGAACAGTCCTCCTGGACCAATGACCCAACATGCAACTGGTCCACGTCGTTATTTCCCACAGACGACTTCACAGGTCTTTTGTCCTTATCGGCCGAACAGACAACCTGGGCCAATAACTTCTCATGTCACTGGTCCACACAGCCGTTCATCGCACTGTCCGGCGATAAGCTTGTCATGCCTACCACGTGCCCCCGTTGCATCACGTGCTCGGTAACTATTCATAGCTGTTCGGGAATACCTCCCTACAGATACATGCGAAAACCTTGGATGTTATGAGATGAGATTATCGGAAAACAAAAGAAAGAATGGTTTTTGCTAAATTAGATTGTTTAAAAGGGGAAAAAGAGTTTTTGATGACAAATGGGAATGAGAAAGGAAATTTGTTGATGAATCGAGGAATGTGAACAATTGTGAAATGGGAATGAATGTGGAAACACACATGATGTGAAGAAATGGTTGAGGAACCAAATGTGATTACTTGTGATTGATGTGGGGAATTCTTGTGGCTTTGGGATGGTATATGAGACTATAGGTGTTACATATAGGATTGTCTAGAATCCTTTAGCCATAGTGAGTTGCTTGTCGATTGCCATATGAACCTTGGGCATATCTGTCTATATCTATTCACTTTAGTTGCATAACTCGGCATATTTTCTTATAACTTGCGTATAGAAATTCCTACTGGGCTAGTGTAGCTCAACAAAATCCTTCTTTTCAGGTCTAAAGGCTGGGCAGTCGATTGCATGCTATGGTGTGATTCGAAATGAAGATTTTTGGAAGCTAATTTGACTAGTTACTTTCTCATCTATGTAATAGACTTATTTTCGGTTAAAGATGACTTTGTAACTAATTCACTTTTGAATTATCTTTTGACTTAAGTTTGTAATTTTTCTAAACACTCGTGCTTGAGTTTAAGTTAATTTGGGCCGTGGTGCCAAGGTTGTAATTCTTTGAACTTGGAAAATTGGTTTGTGAATTGAACAGGTGGGGAATCATTTTGGGTATTATTTACCTTATGTGAGAATCTTTTATCGAAATGTGATATTGAATTATGTTGAAAATCGAGGGCGTGACACATTGATTCCATTGTTGTCGCCGAAATTGGAGATCATTGAATATTGAGATGCGCTAAATAATCATACCGAAAATTATTACCAAATTGTATAACATATAATATCATTAAAAATTGTTCGATTAATGGTTATTTTCTTTGGATCTATTCCAGCGCTTTTCTTGGGCCGCTAGGAAATGGAGGGCATATTCTAGCGCTTTTTATGGGTGCTGGTAAATGGGAGGCCTATTCCAGCGTTTTTGATTGGGCGCTGGAAAATGGTAGCCCAATTCCAGCGCTTTTACTTTGGGCGATGGGAAATTCCCATTCTAGCAGCGGTTAGAAAAAACGCTGCTATAAACCTCCTATTATAACGCTTTTTGCAAGCGCTAGTAGAAAAAGCGCTGGTGTTGCCCAAATTTCTTGTAGTGAACACCAATTCCTGAACCAGTGTTACAAGCTGATCCGTCAACAAATAAATTCCATTCCGTATCGTCCTGTTCGGCTGAGACTTTATCCCTCGTGGACAATGTTTTACTCTCCTATTTCTTTTTCGTAGGAGGCAGGGGAGCTACCGTGGGAGAAAACTCTGCCACAAAATCAGCCAACACTTGGCCTTTGATTGCTGTTCGTGGTTGATAATCAATATCGTATTGACTCAACTCGACGGACCACGTCGAGATTCTTCCTAAAAAATTTGCCTTTCGTAGCAGCGACTTTAGTGGAAATTCAGTATAGACCACAACCCTATGGCTCTGGAAGTAGTGGGGTAATTTTCTCGTTGCTGTCTTAAGTGCCAGGACAAGTTTCTCTAAAGGCAGATATCTCGTTTCTGCGTCTAGCAATGTCTTGCTTACATAATATATTGGGATTTGCTCGATTCCCAAATCCCTTAACAGGACTGCACTCAAAGCATGCTCAGAAACAGCTAAGTACAAAATCAAGGACTCACCTGGCTGCGGGGTTGACAGAAGCGGAGGCTCGGCCAGATACTTTTTCAGGTCCTGAAAAGCTTGCTCACATTCTGCTCCCCATTCAAACCCTTCCCTCTTTTTCAATAACTGAAAAAAGGGTCTACATTTATCACTTGATCTGCTGATAAATCTATTAAGTGCTGCAGCCATCCCAGTTAGTCTCTGGACCTCCTTCATGGTTTTTGGACTTTGCAGCCTCTGCAAGGCTGCAATCTGATCTAGGTTAGCCTCAATTCCCCTCACTGTGACCAAGTGCCCTAGGAACTTCCCAGAACCAACCCCAAACGCACATTTCGAGGCGTTGAGTTTCAACTTGTACTTCCTCAAGATCTCAAAGACTTCTCTCAAGTCTGTAATATGCCCTCGCTTGTCTCGACTTTTCACCACCATATCGTCTATGTAAACCTCCGTAGTTTTCCCGAGCAGCTCCCTGAACATGATAGTGGCAAGCCTTTGGTATGTCGCCCCTGCGTTTCTCAGCCCAAACGGCATGACACTATAGCAGTACAAACCCCGTGGGGTGATGAAAGATGTCTTCTCCTGATCGGGCCCAAACATAGCGATTTGATGGTATCCTCGATACGCATCAAGAAAACTCATTCGCTCATAGCCAGCTGTTGCGTCAACCAACTGGTTTATCCTTGGGAAGGGAAAACTATCCTTAGGGCAGGCCTTGTTCAAGTCTATGAAGTCCACACAGACACGCCACTTCCCATTCTTCTTCTTTACGACCACAGTGTTAGACAGCCACTCAGGATAGTAAACCTCACGTATTGCTTTTGCCTCAAGCAAACGATTAACTTCTTCAACAACAGCATCCACGTGCTGTACAGCCGCCCTACGTTTTCTCTGAATAACTGGCTTATGCTGAGGGTCAACATTCAGATGGTGGCAGATTATGTCAGCATCTATGCCGGGCATCTCTTCTGGTACCCACGCAAACACGTCGACATATTCCTTCAGAAACAGTATTGATTCAGCCTTTTCCTCTGCTGGTAGTGATTCCCCAATCAAAAAATATCTTTCAGGATCAGCCTCATTGATCTGAATTTTTTCCAAGCCCTCGATTACCTTATCAGCCGGGCATCTTCCGACATCCTCGATAGTCGGTTGATCTGGCACTTCCAATGTATGAATATGGTGGGCCTTCGGGGCCTTCTTAACGATGGAAATCAAACATTGTTGGGCCGCTTTCTGATTGCCCCTAATTGCTTCGATCTCATTGGATCCTGGGAATTTCACCATCTGGTGGTAAGTTGAGGAGACTGCCCTCATTTTGTGTAACCAGGTTCTTCCTATAATCGCGTTATAGGAAGAAGGGACGTCTACGACCAGAAAATCCATCCTCAAAACAACTGATCTTGCCCGAACAGGCAGCGTTACCTTTCCAAGGGGCCAAACTGCCCCTACACCAAACCCAATCAAGGGCGTTGTGGACTGCTCCAAATCTGTCTGGGCCAGCCCCAGCTTCTTGAACGCTTCGTAGTACATTACCTCTATACAGCTTCCTGAATCCACTAGGATTCTCTCGATGTCGTACTCCCTAACTCGTAGGGTTATGACCAAAGCATCATTATGAGGTATCTGGCCTTCTCCCAAATCGTCATCTGTGAAGGCTATGCTTTCATTGCATACGTCACTCTCTCGCCCTCTTTTGTGACCCAATCGCATCACTTGCTGATCGTGCTTGAACTGTTTTTGTAACAGTCTAACCTCGTTTCTCGTATAAGGTGCGGCCAGCCCATGTATCATATGGATTACCCCCTTTGGATTCTGCTCGTAATCTAGTTCCATGGCTTTCCCCTTTTCCTTGGGATCTTCCTGGATAAACTCCTTGAGATAGCCCCGAGAGACCAAATCGTCAAGGTGTTTCTTGTACATCTCGCAGTCTTCAGTCATATGGCCCCAATCCTTGTGGTAGCTGTAGTGCTGATTCGTAGCACGTTTAGCGTCTTTATCTCCGCCAAGACTTGAGGGCCATTTGAAGTACGGCTGATTCTTTATTCGATAAAGAATCCTGTAGATTGGTTCCTTCCAAACAGTAGTGATAGAAAAGAAGGATTTGGGATCAGGGGCTTGTTTTTCCTTGTACGGATCTTTCTTAGCCTGCACGTACTCCTTCTGCTCCTTGTACGTTTTAGGCTCAAGTTTATCCACCTTTT
Organism: Rhododendron kiyosumense; assembly: GCA_019656275.1. Classification (NCBI taxonomy): domain Eukaryota; kingdom Viridiplantae; phylum Streptophyta; class Magnoliopsida; order Ericales; family Ericaceae; genus Rhododendron; species Rhododendron kiyosumense. The sequence goes on along the minus strand of BPLS01029978.1, from coordinate 189,663 downwards.
TGGCAGGCGTCTTAGGCTGTTCGGCAGCAATCCTGCCGTCCTCGCGGAGTATGTCATCCTCCATTCTGACGTGCTGCAATATTCGCTCCATCAGTTTGGCCAACGTAGCCACCGTATGTTTATTCAATGAGCGACGCAGTTCACCCCGAACAGGCAAACCAGTTTTGAAGGTTGCTATGGCATATTCCTCACTGCAATTTTCAATCTCGTTGAAAGTTTCCCAGTATTTTTTTGCGTAATCTCTGATCGGTTCGCTCTCCACCTGTTTCATGGTGGAAAGACTCTCAAACGTCTTTGGGGCCTTTCTACTTGTCAAGAACCGAGCAGTGAATTCCTCTGCCAACTGCCTCCATCCTCTTATGGATTGTGGTGCCAATTTATGAAACCAAGATAAGGCCACCTTGCCTAGACTTGATGGGAACATTTTGCACAAAATGGCATCATCACCATCGTGCATGAACATGGCCTGCTGGTAATGCTGTTCGTGAGCCACAGGGTCCGTGTTTGTCTCGTAAAGCACGAACGCTTCGTGCTTCACTCTGCTCGGCAACCTGGCCTCCTGCAGCCTCCTTGCAAAAGGGGAGACTGCGATGTTACTCAGGGCTTTACATGCCACTTCTCGTGCAGACACTGTCCCTTCCTCATTTTCCTTCATTTTGTGAGCCGTAGTTTTGGCCCAATCATCATCAGGTCTCTCGTACCTGTCACGGTGGTGCTTCCTTGTCTCTTCCTCAGATGAGGAACTCCATTAGCTACTCCTTCTTCTTTGTGAAGAAGCCCTTCGCCTTTCTAGTGTGCGGTCTTTACTCCTGCTTCTCCTTCTTCGTGGGGAAGCTTCGTACCGTCTCATGGTAGGACTATTGCTCTTGCTCCTTCTTCCTCGCGAATGAGGCTCTTTATGGACTAGCAGAGCCCTCCGATCTTCTCCAGAATTCCTTCATGAGAGTCCGGAGTCTTCCGGGTGATCTCGTACCCGCTGTAGCTCTCGTACTCTCGTCTTTTAATCAAACGAGCGTACTCCTCAATCTCCTTCCTCTTTTTGTTGAGGATATCCTCGCTGTTGTGGACACTTTTTGAACGGTCCACCGATGCCTCTCTTCGGTAGGACTTGCTCCTTCTCGTGGAGCCAGTAGTTGCTTTGTCCTCTCTTCCAGCGGGCTTTTTCGGAGCACCTGGTGGAGATTTATCCCCTCCACCGCTTAACTGGTTCTTTGGATTGAATGGCGTGGTTGGATCTTCTTCCATCATGGTTATCTTTTCAAGAGAATCTTTTCGTTTCGCACAGACGGCGCCAATTGTAGAGGGATGAAAACAATTGGTGCTCTGAACAACACCAAATTGCAACGGCTTCACGTGTCTCTACACCGGAACCCTAATTCTTCATCAGAACCCTAATCTGCAAAACAGACAAGGGGTGAGTGCACCTTTGCCTCTCATGGCAAAGGCCCTCCGATGCTTAAGTTAGTATCACGTACTAGTAAATAACCCTAATTATCAGTAGGAAAGTAATAAGAGATGGCCAAATATTGTGTACCTTTTACCTCCAGGTTTACCTCGTATTTATAGATTCACGGATGCTTGCTGCCCAAGCATCCCTGTTGTTTTAGGATTCCTACCTCGTATAGGAAACCTAGTATCTTATGGATTCTCGTTCCCTTATCTGTATAATAGTTCAACCTTTATGGGACTCTTTTCCATAATTATCCGAACACCCTACTCACGTTGGGTCTCTTGCCTCGATCCTATATACTCGGGATCTTATTTTTTTACGGAATATTACCATTCCGGAGTATTCTTGCCACGTCACGATTTAGGGCAACTTCTTCCACTGTTCGGCCACCTCTTTGCCGAACAGTCCTTCCGGACCAATGACCTCACATGCAACTGGTTCATGTCGTTATATCTGGACAGAAGACTTCACATCTTTTTTGTCCTTAATAGCTGAACAGTCTACCTGGGCTAATGACTTCTCATGTCACTGGTTCACACAGCCGTTCATCGCACTGCTCGGTGGTAAGCCTATTATTCCTAACTACTTAATGCTGGAGAGGAGTTTCCAAAATCTATTGTATACATCTTAGAGATGAGAACCCCTTTCCCCAATGAGAAGCCTAGAGCCAGAGTTCCCTCATTAGAACCAGTCTTAAAGAGATCTTGCTTCCGCTTCACCCGTCTCCCAAAAATCCTGAATTTCCAATTCCAAGTTGCATGGCTTGATGCATGATAGTGTTTGCTCCGAGTATCATACTCATGTGTTGTTGGAGGAGCTGATGATGTTGATCTTGAGACTGAAGGGCATAAAACACTCGGTTGTTGCTCAGCCGTTTTGGGCTTAAGTTGTTGGATGTGCCTGACAAGTATGTGTTGAGGTTGGGCATCGGCAATTGCCGCTAAGTAGATTAAGTTCTGCTGAAGCTGAGCTTGATACTTGAATCAATAAATTTATTTCGAATTTCAGCTAGTGATACAGAGAAATGAACTGCCAGTTGATTACTTGGATATTGAAACATGAGGGAGAAAAAAATTGAGCACTATTCATCACCAAAAAGCTTATAGTTGATGCTTTCATTATGCACCAACAGTCCATGAAAGTAGCCAAAAAAAGAGCATAAAAAGAAGGCATTATGCTTCCATAAACCACAATAGTACAACAAATAGAATGGTTCCATAAAATTAGTACCAAAACAAGGCATGAATAGCCATAACAGTAGCACAAGCATCAACGTACTACCATCAAAAGAAGGCTTTTCAGCCAAAACAAGGTTGAAAGAACAGTAGCAAATGAAGCCATTTTTAGCCATTAACTGTATCAAAACAAGGCTGTGCCATAACCAAAAAAAAAAAAAAAAAAAAGCCTGCACCATAAAAGTAGTAGCAAATGATTTTTTTTTTCCTGAAGTTGGACATGTAGAAACTACCAAGCAATCAGCAATGATTCTCCAGTGAGAAAAGATGGCAAATAACTGAAACTGTTTTCCTTTTGTCAATCTGCAGATTTGGTTTGCTTGGACCGTTACTGTCCCTTAAAATGACGCACATCCAAATCTAGAACTTTTGGCCCAGGGGACTTCAACTGGTTCAATCATTTTTAGCACCTAAGGGAATATCTAAAGGAGTCGGTTAAAGGGAGCAGGGGTCAGGAGTTCATAGAGTAGATGTTTAGAAAAAGTAACTCAAAAGAGAAAATTAGAACAATAGATATTACATAGAGGATAAGGTGCATGCACCTAGCTTGTGCCAACCTACAAGTTGTATATAAAATATAGGGCCAGTGTAAATTTTTTTTTTTGCACATCCATACCGGCGAAGCAACAAAATTAGGGCTTCGAAATAATACAATTCAGATGGAAGCTCGTGCAAGTGCAGGGTAATTTGGGGGTTATCCAATTACAGGGCAAATTTCGAATTAGGGTTCTTTTGTAACCTAGAAAAATTAGGCTCAAACATAGAACACCCCCACACACAGAGACCTTGGTCGAAGTTTGTCAATCTGGTTCATAGTCCTCTTTCTGCGTGATTTTAAATCTCATCGGTGCGGTGGTGATGGTTGCCGGAGGCACAGGAATCTCTCGCCGATGGGAGGTGGTTGTCGGAGGTGGGGAGGCAGTGGTGGTGGTCGACAGTGGTGGGTGGTCGCCTCACCTCCCTCTCTCCCTAGTTGGTTGACGTTTGGTGTGATTTGGGGAAACAACCGCATGTTTTGAATTTGAGGGATTTTGGTCCTTTTTTTTTTTTTAGCTGGGTTAAGTGAGTGGGTCCCCTGCACTGCCACGTCAGCAACGTTGTAACATACAACAATATTGTAAAAGAATGTTGTAAGTGTAGCATTATTGTTTGGAAAAATTTTAAAATGGCACCTGAATTTTGTATCAAATGTCACATAGACACCTGAACTTAACTTTATTTCAATTAAACACCTATACTAACAAAATCCCCAAATTTAGACACCTAAACTTAAGTTTATTTCAATTAAACACCTGTACTAACAAAATCCCTAAATTTAGACCCCCGCCGTTATATTTCGTCCCAAAAATTGCTGACATGGCATCTCCAACCAATTTAAGTTGCCCCATTGCACATGTTTCCAATAAGGGACGATACACCCAAGCGAAACCCATAGGTAAACTTCATCATCCCATGATGGAAACAGTGCAATGGGGCAACTTAAACGGGTTGGAGATGCCATATCAGTAATTTTTGGGACGAAATATAACAGCGGGGGTCATTTGGGGATTTTGTTAATACAAATGTTTAATTGAAATAAACTTAAGTTCAGGTGTCTAAATTTAGGGATTTTATTAGTACAGATATTTAATTGAAATAAAGTTAAGTTCAGGTATCTCTGTGACATTTAATGCAAAGTTCAGGTGCCATTTTGAAATTTTCCCATATTGTTTTGGAAGAATATAGGTGGATCGGAGATATTGAGTACTCGAGAAAGTGGAACGGAGATGTAGAATGATTGATATCCAAACACCCGTACTATTCTTAACAATCAACTTCCACCTTCCGATCACCAAAACCTCATCCTGTCCCTCCGTTTGAAATCCTGCCCAGTTCAAATCAAATCCCAACCCGACCAATTTCCGTTTGACCAAAGAAAAAAAAAATCCCAACCCGACCGTTAACCTCTCTCCCTCTTCATACTCATTCCCCACATTCTCCCCTCCCTTCTCTGAGCTCGCTCGCTCTCTCTCTCTCTTTCTCTCAATGGCCGCAGCCAAAAAGCTCCCCTTACAAACCAGCTCCAACGCCAACGTCGCCGCCTCCATACCCCCTCCCGGAAAAACCATCGAAGAAACCTACCAAAAGAAAACCCAGCTCGAGCACATCCTCCTCCGCCCCGACACCTCCATCGGCTCCATCGACAACAACAACAACAACAACAACGAGATGGTCCACCGACCCATCACCTACGTCCTGGGCCTCTACAAGATCTTCGACGGGATCCTCGTCAACGCCGGCGACAACAAGCAGCAGGACCCGTCCATGGACGCCGTCACGGTCACGATCGACGTGGAGCAGAACCTGGTGAGCGGGACAACAGCGGCGATGGTCCCGGTCGAAGTTCATCAGGAGGATGGGGTTTATGAGCCGGAGTTGATTTTCGGGCATCTTTTGACGAGCAGTAATTACAATGACAACGAGAAGAAGACTACCGGTGGGAGGAACGGGTACGGCGCGAAGCTTACGAATATTTTCTCGACCGAGTTCGTGATCGAGACGCCCGATGGGAAGCGAGAGAAGAAGTACAAGCAGGTACAAAGATCTTGTTAGGGTTTGCAAGTTTTTTTTGTCTTATGATGTTCGAATTAGGGTTTCTTGAGGGTTACCACTTTTTGTTTATATATGAAAAATATTCGCGACCAGTTGTAGATGAAATGATCTGTTATGGATTGCCATGCCACTTTTTGTCTATTTGATATTTTCTCGACCTCACATGTTGGAATTAGGGTTTCTTATTTTCTTCATTTTGATTGACTAAACATCTAAGGCTTGACAATTTTAGTGATGTTGGAATTAGAGTTTGTTTAGGGTTTTGGTTGTGTGGTAAACATATAGGGCTTTACGGTTGTAGTGATCTTGGAATTAGGGTTTATTGAGGGTTTTAATTGTATGGTAGGTAGACATGTAAATGGATATATGGGGCATTTTTCAAGACCTAGTTTTATTTTGACGTTGTCAATCTTGGTTCGTTTTCGATCATTGACAACTAGGGTTTCTTTGTAAATTCTTCAGTATCTGGTTATTTAGAGTTCATTTGTCATAGTTTGATTGTGATCGGATGACTGCTAGTTATCTACCATGTATACACAATTATTGGCTATATGGTTTGCTGGATGTTCTAATAGCGGTTAGAGATTTTCCTCAGGTTTCTGTTCTTGAATTGTTAGAATCAAATTAGGGTTTTCGTTACACAATTTGCAGATTTAGGGAATTTCACGACTTAGGTGTTAATTTGTGCATTATGATGTGACAATGTTTTTTCATGTCTGATCGTCATTAGCTCGGGTTTTTTTTTTCATCTGGTGGTATGGGATTTCTTGTTTTGGGAAGTATAGGATACAACCCCTCTCTTGACAGATTTATAGTTACCCTGACTTCACACTTCATTTTTCTTGATAAAACTTTTCAGCTACTCGCTTTGGTATCTTGCTCTAATGTGTCTAAAGTAGTCGTTGTGTCACATCTGTTATGAGTGACAAACGTAGAGGATGACTTAACCTTCATTTGAGATTTTTTCCTAATTCTATCAGTTTCTACAATAGATGCATCAAGTGCTTTGTTTGGTCTGTGGAAAAAATGTAGCTAGAGAAAGAGAACCAATAATTCATTACATTTGCCTCTCTCGTGACCAAATATTGTAGTCTGTAGAAGCCATCTAAGCCAAGCATTCCCATTCCCAAAAAATTTATCTGTACCATGGCATCATTCACAAGCATGCTCATGTATTATTGTGACTGATAATCCCTTTTAATTATTGTTTTTATCAGCCATTTTAATTATTTTTTCACTTACTTAGACTGTACATCATGTTTCTTTAAAGCATCCACGCTTCTTACTGGGCTAATTTTTTCCTCTGCAATGAAGGTGTTCTCTAACATGGGAAAGAAATCAGAGCCCATCATAACAAAGTGCAGGGGGGGTGAAAACTGAACCAAAGTTTCATTTAAGCCTGACTTTGCAAAATCCAACATGACCCATCTTGGAGATGATGTTGTTGCCCTGATGAAAAAGCGAGTGACATAGCAGGATGCCTTGGAAAAACAGTGAAGGTTGAGCTTAATGGGCAACATGTACCAGTAAAATCTTTCCTGGACTATGTTAATCTCTATCTTCAATCTGCCTCCAAAGCCAAACCTGATCCCCTTCCAAGGTCCTTGTCTGAATCTTCAGTTGAGCAATTTTATTTTTGATAACAATAATCATAGCGCTCATAAAATTTTCTTTAAATCCATTAGAATTGCTGAAAAGGTTAACGATTTGTGTGAGTCTTAGCGAAGGGCAGTTTCAGCAGAATAGCCGATACTGACTACTGATAGTGTTTCAAGTGGAATTTATGTTTTTATTATGGCGTGATACATAATTTGTTGATAACTTAGATGGTTTTTTTCCGAAGTATTGGGACATAACATACAGTCTATTGATGAAACTTTCTTGTTTTGTTCGGACATATTGACGCCTTAAACAGGTCAGCTTTGTCAACAGCATTGCGACAATCAAGGGCGGGACTCATGTTGACTATATCACAAACCAGATTACAGACCATGTAATGAGTATTGTAAATAAGAAGAACAAGAATGCTAATCTCAAAGCCCACATGGTGAAGAACCAGCTTTGGATTTTTGTCAACGCTCTTATTGACAAACCTGCTTTTGATTCTCAAACCAAAGAGACTTTGACAATTCGCCAGAGCAGTTTCGGGTTGAAATGTGAACTCTCACAGGAGTTTCTAAAGAAAGGTCTGTGGCATCCTCAGTTTATTTGAAAGATCAACTGTGTATTCCTTTTACAAAGTTGCTTTGATTTTGATACTTTCTGGGTCAATCCTTTTGTAGTTGCCAAGTCTGGGGTTGTGGAGAGTCTCTTGTCCTGGGCAGATTTTAAGTAGAGCAAAGATCTCAAGAAAACTGATGGGACAAAGAGACAGAGAATCACTGGGATTACTAAGTTAGAAGATGCTAACGATGCTGGAGGGAAGTACTCTGATAGGTGTACCTTGATTTTGACAGAAGGAGATTCAGCCAAGGCCCTTGCGCTAAGTTAGTTGTTTTGTTACGTGAACTTGTCAGAAGCCGACTCAGCTACCTTTGATTTTTGTTTTAGAGTAGATCAGTAAATGTCAGAAGATTTTCAATCTTTACGGATGGCTGGAATTTCTGTTGTGGGTCGAAATTATTATGGGGTGTTCCCCTTGAGAGGTAAATTGCTCAATGTCAGGGAAGCAAGTCATAAACAGATCATGGGGAATGCAGAAATTCAAAACATCAAGCAGATTCTTAGACTCCAGCACAGAAAGGAGTATGACAGTGTCAAGTCTTTGCGATATGGTCATTTGATGATCATGACTGATCAGGTTTGACAGACTTCTTTATTTTGTTATTTTGTTTTGTCTGTCTTGCTTTCAGTGCTTAACGAAGTTATTTTCTTATGCTTTGACAGGACCATAATGGATCACATATTAAAGGGTTGTTAATAAATTTCATTCACTCTTTCTAGCCTTCGCTGCTAAAAATTCCTTCATTCTTAATAGAGTTCATTACACCTATCATGAAGGTCTGTATTCATTTTTAACAACTCTGAGCTTTGTTCTGTTACTGTATAAGTGGTAATGAAAGGAACGTTTTCTGATATCCTCTACAATTCATTCTTGTGCAGGCTACTCATAGAAATGGGAAGGTTTTATCCTTTTATTCCATGCCTGAGTATGAATCATGGAGGCAAAGTTTGGGAGGCAGTGCCAGTGGTTGGTCTATTAAATACTATAAGGTTTGTATGAGCTCATAGTAGGGAACCAACTAACAAGTGGAACTGAGTGCCCCATTTTTGTAGGCATACTACTATTTTTGTCTGTTCATTAATAGATCACTTGGTATTTCTGTTCGAATTGTCAGATTTGATACTTGTACATTTTCCTAAGATAGTTGTTTTCGTGACAGGGGTTGGGAACAAGTACATCAAAGGAAGGGAAGGAATACTTCAATGTTCTTGAAAGCCACAGGAAAAACTTCATCTGGGAAGATGAACAAGATGGGGTAGCAATTGAGCTTGCCTTCAGCAAGAAGAAAATTGAAGCAAGAAAGAATTGTCTCCGACACTTTGAGGTTAGTTATATAATGTATTCCACAAATTTGCAAGTTCTCTTTTGTTTTGCAAATGTTCCTTTTTCTAATGTTGACAACACTTTCTTCATCTTTGTGGTTGCAACCTGGTACTTACCTTGATCAGAAGGAGAAGCTCATTAAGTTCAGTGACTTTGTCAACAAGGAGCTTATACTATTTTCAATGGCAAATCTTCAGTGGTCAATACCTTCGATGGTTGATGGTTTGAAGTCAGGACAAAGGAAGATCCTTTTCTGTTCTTTCAAGCGCAACTTTGTCAAGGAAGCAAAAGTTGTTCAGTTCTTTGGTTATGTATCTGAGCATTCGGCTTACCATCATGGGGAGTAAAGTCTTGCCAGTACCATTATTGGTATGGCACAGGATTATGTGGGCAGTGACAACATAAACCTTCTCCAACCCAATGGCCAGTTTGGCTCTTGTCATCAGGTTAGATCAACAAAATCTTGTCTCTTAGGCTCCATTTGTTAACGTCAAATATTTGCTTTAAAAATATTTTCCTCATTATCTAATGTTTGTTTGCACTCAATGATGGAAAATGTCAAAATATTTTGGGAAATAATTTTCATCAGATGTCGCAAGATGACTAGCATTTGAAATCTCTGTAAGTCAATTTTGGCACATAGCATATTGCAGCCTCAACCAATCTTTGCATTGCCATCTCATACATCCTCAAATTTTCCTTTGTATACAATCAGAGCTTTAATTAAATCGTAACAGGCATGCTGGGATTGTTTTGTTTGGGGTTTTTTTTTACACCAAGTTCATAGTCTTGAATGTATAACTTGTTTCTAATCAGGGAGGCAAAGATCATGCGAGTGCTAGGTACATATAAACTCTCCTTTCTCCTATTACGAGATTCCTGTTCCCCAAGGATGATGACATCCTTCTCGACTACTTGAATGAAGATGGGCAATCTATTGAACCTACTTGGTATGTTTTTGATTAGTAGTAAACAATTTATATTACGATGAACTTGTTTGGCATGTTGTATAGTCATTTGCCATATTGTGAAGGTACATGCCGATCATACCAATGGTACTAGTACTAGTCAACGGAAGTGAGGGAATTGGGATAGGATGGAGCTCTTATATTCCGAATTATAGTCCAAGCGATATAGTTGCTAATGTGAGACATTTATTAAATGGTGTGCCAATGGAAGTTATGGATCCATGGTATGAAGGGTTCAGAAGAACGATTGAGAAAACAGCAACCAAAGAATCCGGGGTTAGTTACACTATCACTGGAGTTATAAAGGAAGTCAATGATACCACACTCAGGATTTCAGAGCTGCCAATCCGACGATGGACTCAAGATTGCAAGGAATTTCTGGAATCAATAATGACGGGGAATGATAAAATCAAAGATCCTTTTATCAAGGTATATGATCTGATATTTAGTATCACAAGATTGTGGTGGTCTGGATGAGTTCCAGTTCTCATATGGATGCTGGAATTGGTTGCAGGATTACAGAGAGCATAATGATTACACTACTGTCCATTTTGAAGTAATTTTATCCGGGGAGAACATGACGGTGGCCAAGCAAGAGGGCTTGCTGAAGAAATTTAAACTCACCACTACAATCAGTACTAGCAACATGCACCTCTTTGACGCGAAAGGCATGATTAAGAAATATGATAATCTTGAACAAAGTAAGATTTTTACTGATAAGATGCATGGTTTACATTAATCTTAGCATGTATCAAGTTTTCTGGTTATTATCTTTTCACTTCTCACCTTTTGCAGTTCTTGAGGATTTCTTTCATATAAGGCTTGAATTCTATGAGAAGAGAAAGGTAAGCTGGTTCACAAAAACCTAAATGTGCAAATCTGCTACTTCTTAGCTATCCACATGTAACCCATTGTTTGTCTTGTACAGAAAGTCTTACTGGACAATCTTGAAATGGAGTTGTTGAAACTGGACAACAAGGTTAGGTTCCTACTCGGGGTTGTGAAAGGAGATATCATTGTGAGGAGCAGGAAGAGAGCAGAGCTGTTTATTGAGCTGAGGGATAAAGGGTTTACTCCTTTCCCCAAGAAAACAAAAAATGTGGACACAGCAGTTGCCGGGGCAACTGACGATGCAGAAGAAGCCGAAGAGAACTCAGAGGTGGTGGCTGGATCCAAAGGAGTTAAGGCTAGTGATTACGAGTACTTACTGTCGATGGCCATTGGAACCTTGACACTTGAGAAGGAATTATGTGCAGATAGGGATAAACTCAGTGGAGAGGTTGATGAGTTGAGCAAGGCAACTCCAAAGTCTTTGTGGATTAAAGATCTTGATGCTCTAGAGAGAGAACTTGATGTATGAGTCCATGGATCCTTCTTTTTCTTTTTTCAAAACCATTTCTCTTGATGCCATTGAAGTGGTACACTACAAGAAAAATGGCTTTTCCCCGCATTTAATTCCCGGCATTTACCGAAAACCCCGGGAATAGCTAATAATGCACATACAGCAGTCGGTCAAAAGAACGGCGAAGGTAGCTATTTAACCCTTAAACA